>BGKB01000062.1:120517-194782 GCA_003116975.1 Aurantiochytrium sp. KH105 | reverse complement strand
CCCCCCCCTCCTCCGAATGTATCAAGAAGAATAACGTGGTGTGCGGCTCGCGGGCAGAATCCAGCGCCGCACAGTTCCTCTCCCTCACATCATGTATAGACAAAACGTTCCTACCGGTTTCTTTTGGCGGAGCGCGCTCTTGCTGCGCCAATTACATACTCGCGGGCCAAAGATTTGGCACGCTCCTCTACTTGAAGGGTGCACGCCTTTACAAGGTCCCGCAAACAATCATTTTGAACACCCATCACAACTTCCCGCTCCATCATGAGCTCAGCATAGACGTGTCCAGGTCCGGCGAAGGATGAATCTTCCGGTGTCATGGACACCGAAGTCGAGGTGCTCGAGTCGTGCACAGACACCAGTGCCGCGTAATACCTTTCTCGCGCTTCATGCAGAGCGCGTCCTGCACTCTCCTGGTGCCTACGAATGTGTTTCAATGCTGTGCGGCGAATCTCAACCCAGCGTTCCCCTAACTCAATGCCCTCTCGTAACATACGTTTCTCCACTGTGTTTAGAGCGTGCAAAAGTTCGAGCTGGTGCGCCTCCAGTTCCGCCAGCAAATGCTCGTAGCTCAAAATATAGGTGTCACGTCCCGATTTATGCTGCAGCTGATTCGGAGGGGCAAGCGTGGCCCGCGCGTCAGCGAGGGCCGCAGTCACAGCCTTTCCCCGCGCACGGACCGTGTCAAAGCGCGTCCCCACGCGCTTGCCTGCAAACGGCGAGCCTTTCGATTGGAGATGAACCTTTTTACATACATTCGAGCGTTCCTCTTCGAAACGAATTGCATCATCCTCTCCCGAACGAATCACTTCATCCTCTTCTATGAGGTGGAGCGCATCGGCGTCGACAGCACTTAAACCCAAGTCGCGGTTCTTCGGGTCCTTGGTCGCCCACGCCAGAGAATCTGGCGATGCGCAATCCCGTTCATTCGGTGGGGGGAGGGAATCTCTGGCATTATTATTGGTCAAGGCAGTCAGAAACTTACTAGTCTCGACGCTTCCGAAACTCTCCTCAGTGCTTTCAAAACTTTCCGCACGCAATACGCTGCTCTCGTCCAGCGGTACATGACGATGATGGTCGTGCTGACGATCGTCTTCGCTACGGCTCCCTCTTTTCGACGTTAAATCTCGATTTCGAGATCGGGAGAGGATCTTGTCGGAGCGCGCAAGGATTCGTTTGTGTTTTTCACGACTTTCCCGCAGCGAAGCTTCCAAATAGTCGTGCAAGGAACCGCGGTCCGACCAGGCCGATGTCGAGTCTGCGAGCGAAGTCCACGTTTCACGAGATTGATCACGACAAGTAACACCACTGCCATTGATGCTCATCCCAAGAGCCCCGCCTGACTCGACGGAAAGCGCATCCCACCAAGCAGATGTCCGACTTTTGCTTACGGCATTTGTTGATGCAAGTTTAGAATCGCTCGATCGAGCACCTTTGCGAAGTGATCCTAGACGCGCATTTATTGGCTTTGGCTTTACTTCAGAAGGAGCCAAGACTTCGAAAGGACGAGACGTGGTATCGGAAAAGGATACCGCAGCTGATCCAAAGAAGGCATTCTCAGCTGCGTCTTCTTGCTGCAAGTCGCCCACGTCTCTGGTCCTCGGCCCGTCAAAGAACGAGACGCTTCCGTCGCGGTGAATTCGCGCACAGACGCGCCAGCCTGCTGGTGCAGCAGCACCCAGCTCGTCCGCGTTTTGCATGGCGGTCTGTGAGGACCGCGCGCCCGCACGCAGCGCACGCAGCGCACGCAGCGTGGCCTCTGCTCAGGTAGCTCCTCGGCCGCTGCCGCTAGCATTCATGAGCTCCTCAAGTCGCTCTGCGCTGCTCCTGCTAGTACGTATGACCGTGGCGTTACATGGCCGAGCTTGGACTCTGCGCAACCCTTTTTGAGGGGCGCAACCCTTTTTCACAGAGGAGCCGAGAGAGCAGAGAGAGCAGAGTGAGAGCAAAGCCAAGCAGCTATTAAAGACGCGGTGGTTGGGGGCGGCGGCGCGCGAGTCGCGACGACCAGTGCGAGCGAGCGGTGCGGAAGGGCACGCGCGGCGAGATCATGGCGACCGAGGTGCAGACGAAGCTGGAGGCGCTCCGAGCCAGAACGATGCGCGAGGCGCAAGAAGTTCTGACGGAGCAGCTTCCCACGAGAGCGGTGGCTCTCGGGGCCCTCCACAAGGAGCTCGTGAGCCGCCGGGCGAGCGGCGACCACAGGGTCGCCCGAGCTACCGTGGAGAGCTGGCGAACGAACCTGTACGAGGAAATTTCCGTGAACGCGGCCGTCATGGATGCCGCGAACCGCGTGCGCGGAGAGATCGAGCACGTTCTCGCGCAGACCGATTCACTCAAGACATGGGTCGAACTCAGCATGCCACGCATGGAGGACGGCAACAACTTTGGCGTCGAGGTACAAATGGAGGTCCTCGAGATGATTAACGCGCTGTACAAGTCCGGCCGCCAGACGCTAGCCAACCTAACCATTTACAATCGCTCGCGAGGCAAGCTCCTCACCAACATGCGCAAACGCCTTCACTTGGAGGACTATGCGGCCAGCATTGCAACCATTGACGACGTCTACTTTTCCATGCTTATTCAGCATTGTTTTGACCTTTTCAACAGCATTCTCGTCCTTCGGGACACCATGATGAAGAACATTGAAAAGTTGCGCAAGCCCAAGGGCGAGATGAACTCGATCTTCGTCCAGTGACCTCTTCCACCCACTGCAGCAATTTGATGAGCGCGATGTATTTCTGCAGCGCGACGAGAATAGCTCCGGAAGACCTGTCTCGTCTCAAAGCAGCCATGTAGGCTATAGTTCGCCATAAAAATTCATCATCTCCTCCTTCAAAATTTTTGTCTCGCCCGGCCTGTCTCGTCCTTCGCAGCAGCAGCACGCATCATCTTTTCATTCACTTGCACTTGCATCGCGTAGCGAGAGAGGGGAGCGTGCAAGTGCTTTTCTCATCAGCGTAGACTTTCCTCACCTCAATCTCACAAAGAGACTACTAGGCTAGTGCTGACGAGCACGCATGCTATGCTGTCCAGATCCCAAAGCGCCTCGCGCGCGCACTCGCACAATGATAGTATGGATTATCAAAGAGTCACCAAGTACCCCTCACTGATCTGCACTTTATGCAACAGACATCCGGCCAAAAGGGGTCTCTTTGCAAGTTTTCTATGGTATCCTACAGAAGAAGGGCGCGCAAATCCGAGTTCGACTTTGACCGACTCCGCCTTCACCCGCGTCGCGCGCGAGCCCAAGTCCAGAGCGCAGCGCGAGCCTTTCCGCGTGCGTCCCCCTTTTCCCGCGTCGGCTGCGAAGCACAGTACGCGAGGTCGCTGCGAGGCGGTGCCGAGCGCAATCGAGCGTCGCACGCTCAGGAAAGCTTCGTCGCGCACTCCCTCGCTCGCTCCCTCGCTCGCTTACTCGCTCGCTTACTCGCTCGCTAGCGCGCGCAGGGCGACAAGACAGGCACCATGGGCGACGTAGAGATGAACTCGGCGCTCAACATTATGCGGCGCATGCCGCCCACCAAGATCGAGCTCAACCTGTCGGGCCTCGTGAACCTGATGCCAGACCTTACGGACGAGCTCCTGCAGCGCGTGGATCAGCCCCTGCAGGCCGCCAAGGACCCGGTTAACGGCAAGCAGTACCTGCTGAGCGATTACAACCGCGACGCAGACTCATACCGTAGCCCTTGGAGCAACAACTACAACCCTGAGCTGCCGGACGGTCTCAAGCCCTCCAAGACACTGCGCGTGCTCGAGGAAAAGTGCAACGCCGTCTTTGACTCGTACCGCCAGCTATACTACGAGGGTGGTGTTAGCAGCGCCTACCTGTGGGACCAGGATGAGGAGGGCGCCTTCGCGGGCTGCTTTCTCATCAAGAAGGAAGTCATTGAGCCCCAGCGCAAGGTCTCCGAGGGCTCTTGGGACTCCATCCACGTCGTGGACGTCATTCCCCAGGCCGGTGCCAAGTGGGGAAAGGGCACCTTTGAGTACCACCTCACAACCACTGTCATGCTCGCCATGGTCACCTCCAAGGGCGACGCCGGCGACGTCACTCTCTCCGGTTCACTCACACGCCAGGCCAAGCCAAAAACCCTCAAGATCAAGTCCGAAGACGACCACGTCGTCAACATTGGCTCCATGATCGAGGAAATGGAGATCGACGTGCGCAACCAAATGGATGGTCTTTACATCCAAAAGACTCGCGAGGTTGTCAACTCCATTCGCCGCCCCGTTCACGCGAGCGATCTTCCCAGCCAGGCCTTCGTGGCTGATCTCACGGGCGCCATCAAGGGTATGCGGATGAAGTAAGTGCGCTCACTCCATCTGATTCCTTTTTTCCGCCGAGAACGGTTTGCTCTACTGCGCATTCTCATTAATGTCCCACATTTTCCAATCTTGGCAACATCTGACACATGCACAATCTCATTCGCCAGTCAGTCAGTCATTCAGACACCGCGCCCTTGCGCTGGTCGTTTCTATCGTCCGTTCTGAGCTGATCCTGCCTATCGCCATCCATAAGATAACACGCTGGCCAATCTTCGTT
Organism: Aurantiochytrium sp. KH105; assembly: GCA_003116975.1. NCBI lineage: Eukaryota > Bigyra > Thraustochytrida > Thraustochytriidae > Aurantiochytrium > Aurantiochytrium sp. KH105. The sequence goes on along the minus strand of BGKB01000062.1, from coordinate 190,236 downwards.
TTCTTTTCTCTCTCTCTCTCTCTCTCTCTTGCCTTTTTTTCGCCTTTCCTGTTCCTCCTCCTTTTAGGCCTACCACAAGAAAAGATCTTTTTGTTTGAAAAATAGCAACCAAAACCAAAGTCTTCGACTTGAATGATGCGGAAAAGAGAAATTCATTGCCTTGACCGTTGCTATGATTATGATTATGAAACGAGAAGGAAAACACGATGCGAAAGCTCCTCGGTCGTGGAAGATGAAACGCGAAGCATTGTTCGAAACGAATTGAAAGGAAGGCAGGTCAGCCAATTAGCAATTACAACTTGGATCCAGGAGACACAACAAAGCTATACGCGTTCTGAAGTCGCGCCTCGGCTTGCGACACCAGGCGGTCGACGAGCTCCTTGCAAGTCGGAATATCATTAATGAGCCCAACACTTTGGCCACAGCTCCACATGGCGCCCTGGACATCGCCCGTTTCCCTGAACATGCTCTTTGCCTTCATGCCCGAAGCGAGTTTAAATGCCTCCTTGTTGTCAATCGTGTCGTCTGCCTCGATGGAAAGGATCTGCTTGGCAACCGTGTTCTTGGACACGCGAGTGGCGTTGTTCAACGTCCGCAAGACTAGCGTCGTGGAAAGCTCATCGTTTGCCGGATCTGCAATAAACTTCTTCACATTCTCGTGAATAGGACACTCCTGGGTGGCGAGAAAGCGCGTGCCCATGGTCAAGCCCGAGGCACCTAGCGCGAGTGCACCCGCCAACTGACGGCCTGTTGCAGAGCCAGACACGATGAGCGGCGTGTCGAGCACCTCGAGCGCCTTGGTGACAAGAACCCAGGTGGTCACGTCGTCCTCGGAGCTGCGACCAGCAATCGCACTCTCAAAGCCCGCAATCTCAATGAAGTCAACGCCGTCCTTTTGCGCCTTGAGCGCGTGCTTGATCGTCGCGGACTTGTGGATGACGACAATGCCAGCCTCGCGCAGCTGGGCCATGTACTTGCGCGGTGATCCGCCCGTGATCTCGATGGCGGCCACCTTTTCCTCGCAAATCACACGCACGTACGCGTCATAGTCCGCGGGGATGAGCATGGGCAAAATGGCAATGTTCACGCCAAAGGGCTTGTCCGTCAGACTCCGGCACTTGCGGATCTCCTTGCGCAGGTCCTCTGGTGTCGGCTGCGTTAGGCCCGTGATGATGCCCAAGGCGCCGGCGTTCGACACGGCCGCCGCCATCTCGGCGTACCCCACGTATTGCATACCACCTTGAATAATGGGCGCCTCGATGCCGAGGGCTTCGGTCAGCTTCGTGCGCAGCCCCATGGTCCCTTGTCTTGTGTCTTGTCTAGTCTTGTCCCGTGTCCAGTCTCCGAGCAAGCCAAATGTCTTTGCGGTACTGCGCGGAAGAGACTTCTGCGTCTGCCAGGAGGTTTGTGGATTGGCCGTGGCTTTGCGATGCAGTTTTGCTCTCTGGGTCTAGGGGCCGTCGAAGCCTCGATGCGCGAGTCAGCGGACTTCTCGCTGCACGGCCCGGTCCACGCCAGGGTTAAAATATGCAGGAAGAGAGACGAGCCTGCCTGCCACTGCCACTGCACGATAAAGGTCGGTCCAAGCCTTGGGCGGGCAGCCGAAGATGGTGTTGACGAGCTGTGAAGAACCCCATCTTCTCGGAGTCCAGCCAGGCCTCCCTCCGCCAAAGGCCGGACTGCCGAGGTTTCGGACAGCCCGCGTCCGAAAGTCGAGTTTAGGACGCGAGGCTCTGCGCGCGCGGCGACACGGCCGCGCCGAGGGGCTGGCAAACGGCCATATTTGCGCAACCCCAGATCGCGATCCCAGCATGAACGCGAGGGGTTGATTGAGAAAAGTGAATGCTGTGATCGCCCGTGCCTTGGACCGAGCTGGCTGGCGCGTGGTCAGTTAGGGATCGATCGCGGAGAAGGCGTAACCAATACGCGACTGAGACGCGAGCGGACGGCAACGCAACCAAGTGTTGCGTAGCGTAGCGTCGCGTCGCGGGTGCGGGTCCGCATAAAGGCAGGCACCATGGAGGAGTCGAAGATGTTTGGCGATGAGGACGAGTTTGCAGCGCTCGGAAATGACCCGGTAGAAGGGGAGATGATGATGAGGCAAGGTCCGACCGCGAATGTGCATCAGGGGAGCGCGCTGAGAAGCATGAAGACCTCGCATCAGCAAAAGGTACGTCAAAACACTCACTTACATACGGAAATGAGGTCCTCAACTCTTAGGCATTGACGTGAACAATCGCGACCCCAAAACGTGACGCAGCGAGTCTTGCGATGCAAGGTTCTCATCGTTGGAGGCCCCCACGTCGGCAAGACAAGTCTTTGTCAGGTTTTCCAGAATGGGGGCCAAAACTTTCCAAAGTCATACCTCATGGTACGTTCATCATTCGCACGCGCTTCTTTCTCTACTGTCATCTGACATTTGATCTCTCTCTTTTCCCACGCAGACGCTCGGTGTGGACTTTTCCGTCAAGGAGATGCAAGTCCAGAACCATGACGACACGGTCGTGGAAATGTACATGTACGATACAGGCGGCCAATCTGTATTCAATCAACGAGAGCTCGGGGGCCAATACTGGAGCAACGCGTCTGTCGCCGTGTACGTGTACGACGCAAGTAGCCGCAAGTCCTTTCTCTCTTGCAGTAAATGGCTCGCTTCGGTGCGCAGCGAGAATAGCGGCAGGCCGATGCCAGGTATTCTCGTCGCCAACAAGGTTGATCTACGGGAAAAGGGTCGCATTGAAGTCACACGTGAGGAAGGCGAGAGCTTTGCGCGCGATAACGGTCTCACGTTCATGGAAGCATCCGCGCTGCGCAACACTGGAGTCAATGATCTCTTTCAATTCATTGCAAACGCATTCACACAAAAGTACCTCGAGACGGTCGCTCGTATTCAAGACTCTGTCTGAGTGCAGACAAAAGAGTAAACTGTGTGAAGAAGCGGCGCACAGCATTGCGCGACGCTTTCGTGTCATCAAGCAACCCCGCGTGGTCTTTTCTCGTACAAAAGGTTTGCTCGTAAAACGAAAATGAATTACCTTCTTTCCAAACCACACACGTTGACGCAACAGCAAACTTAAAAAAAAAGTAAGTGGGTCCAGAATAGGCCTTGGCCCAAAAGGGGATCGCACTCAGACTGAGGCGGGATCGATTCTTGGGCGAGGAGTTTCGTTCTGCCAGGACATGGAGGCGAGCCGCTGGCAGGGTCTTGCTCTGGGGGGGGCGGAGTAGTCACGGTCGTCGAGAACGAGGTGCTCAAAAGCAAGGGTTGGGCGAAGGTGCCTAAACCTGACAAGAGCACGCGAGAGGCGGCGCCAGGCCTGGGCAGCCTCCCGGTGGTCTTCGGGGCCCTCGGCGGCGATCAGGGAGCGCGTGAGACAAGTCTCAAGCTCGGCGGGCGCGATAATGTGAGGTGAGATGTGGTGTTATGAGGCCGAGTTAGCTGGTACGCCTTGAACCTGAGCTAGTTCATGTCTACCGTCGCTCCTTGGCGGCGGTGAAAGCTCTTTTGAGCTGGTCATCGTCAGACACCCCCCCGTCGATGCCGACCAGGTCTGGGAAACTCTCGCGCGTGATCTTGACCACATCCTGGGGCTTGATGTTCGGGATGGCAATCGCACGCTCGTTGTCGTCCACGACGGCGTTCCGCAGCAGCACGTCGCGGTGCGCGACGCCGGCCGCGTGCACCGCCTCGAACGCCGCTCAGGCCTTCTCCCGAAGGTCCTCGCTCACATTGCTGGCTTCGAGCGACTCGCCGGCGTAGATGGTGGCAACGATGGGGCCGGTGAAGATGTGGCGGCCGCGTACAGGTACCAGGGCACATACGTCCCTCAGAGGGAGCGCAGCGCAAGATAGACGTCCATCTCATGCCAAAAGATCAATTCTACGTGGGGGTCTTTCGACGGGGTCATAACCTTGACGACCATGTCGACGCCGCCGGTGTCCACGCGGATCGTGAAGCCATACTAGCCTTCGGGGTACTGTTTGATGACGTCGAGCAGCCCTCACGCATAGGGAAAGTAAAGGCCGTTCTTGAGCAATAGCAGCTCGCGGAGCGCCTCTTCCTCCCCAAGCGAGGCGGCGTTGGTCTTATTGCCAGGCAGAGCGGCTCCGCGACGCCCTCCGCTTGCGGTTTTCCCCGCGCCGCCGCCATTGCCAAATCGGCGCCACACCTCGGCCCACTCGGAAGACCCGATGCGAATGTCAGTCTGGCAGATGGCCCGCAAATGCTCCTCGTCGAGCGCCAGGCGCGCCATGTCGACCACGGTGCGGTACACCATGCACGTGTACGCATAACGCATCGATTCGCGGCCTGTGCCGGTCGAGCGGAACACGTTCGAAATGTGCAAGACGTTGTCGTGGTCAATTTTGAAGAACCAAGTCCTATCGGTGGTGGAAAGAACGCCGTATTTGCAGAAAGAGCGCAGCATGTGAACATAGATTTGGATTATTGGGAAGCGAAAACGCACAGAGTCTTCCCGGTCAGGAAAACGTTCTCCCAGTTCCCAAAAGTCGACCAGGTCGTCGCAAGCCATCTCCCAGGCAGTGTTCACAACTTCCTTGGCCTCGTCGAGGGAATCAGACATACCTTGCATCCACGCCTGGGCAGTTTCGTCAAGATCGTCTTCGGTGAGGCCATAGGGAAACTTCGCAGGCGACTTGTGCTTGTGCACGAGGAAGCGCGCGCGCCACGGGCATCCCGGAGAGCGAATGCCAGAACTGGAGCGATCAGTGCCATTAAACATTTCCCGAGTCCACGCAATGTCCACCCGGTGCCCGATGCCCGTCGCCGCAAGGGAGTCACCGATATAAAAGGATGACCATCCGTTTGGCGCGTTGTCTGCACAGGGTGATAACACCTCTTCCATGAACCTACAATTAAAGCGACTGGCTGCTCCTGGCTCGTTGATTTGAGTGAGGCCCAGATTATTGGTTCGAAACAGAATCGGCGCGACGGGGACGTCGCCGAAGCCGGCCACCTGCCTGAATGAATCCCATCCAACCTCGTCGTAAAAATCCTGCCAGCGGGTCACACGCTTGGGGAACAGGTCGAGGCGAGCTTGCACGCCGCTCTGGAGCGCAAGACCTCCGCGGCTCCTCGACGAGTACTGCAAGCTTGTGCGGCTTCTCGGGGCCACACCGTTGTTGGAAAACTCGGGATCAGCTTGCTCGACGCGTTGCAGCATCCTTGCACGGTACGCAGCGAGATGGTCGACCATCGGGGCCCTTTCCATTGGCGTGTCGAGAAGGACATCAGCGAAAGGCTTCGTGGTCTCCATCGCGCCGCCCTCCCTCTCCCACGCGCGCCCGCGCGCGATCCTCTGCGTCCCTCTCCGCGCTCGCTCGTGCGCGCGCAAGCCCTCTCTCTCTTTCTATCGCGTACGTTCGGGTTCTGCAGCACAAAGAAGAAATAGGGTTGGATTCACTCGCTCATGCGTGGATCAGTAGGCCTAGTCAGAGTTTTTTGCCCACATACAGAGAATTCTCGAACTCGCAAGCTTCTTGCGTTGAGCGCTGGCTACAATGTGTGTTTCGGAACCGGAGAGGATCGCTGTCCCAGATTTATGCATGCTCCAGATGTTCGGGGGCACTTTACAAGCACACATGTTTGGACCGGACCCAAGATGCGGCCGAGGCCTTGGCCTGAGCCTAGGTCCTATGAGGATGATCACAATCCTGAAGTACCTTGCGACAAAATCGGGCAACAATGCCACACGCATAGTAAGCCCGTGGCGAGCTCAAGACATCAAAGCTGTGATGTGTCTTTGGAAACTCAACATAAATGCATAGCCCTTGCTTTCGGGGATGTTGGTCGAGCTCGTGAGCAAAGGGCCGCACAACCGGGGCGGGCACAAGGCAATCTGCCTCACCTTGGATGACAAGGAAAGGACAAAGGACGTGCGAGCCATCTTTACCGGCGGCTCGCTCGCGAAGATCTTTGGCAATGTGCATTGGCGATGCCTCGCGGTGTAAATTTTCGTCAAAGGCACGTCCCGTGTACTTGGACCACCAATGTTCCTCGACTTTAGCCCCGGCGCGATCAATGACCGTATTGCAGGCTGGGTACCACGCCACGCACCCGTGCACACTTGTATCGACATCCTCAAATCCGGGCTGCCACGCAGCAACCTTTGAGTCCGGTGAACCCGACAAGGCGAGCAAGCTGGCCAAGTGGCCACCTGCGCTCCCGCCAGAAACAATCATCATGTCGGGATCGCCACCGTACTGTGCAATATTCTGCTTGAGGAATCGAATTGCTCGCTTGCAATCGATCACGTACGTCGGCCAAAGCTCGTCCGGCCATAGGCGATAGTCGATCGACACGCCGATCCAACCGAGCGAGGCCATCTGATACACAATGGGAACACGATCGCCCTTGCCGCCAAGACCGCGTTGCCAAGCTCCTCCGTGAATGTAAATGAAGACGGGACGGAGCTTGTCAGACTGGCTCGGTGCACTTTCCGAGCGATATATGTTGAGCGTCAGATACGGGGCGAGATGACCTGCGTCCTGGGCCTCTTGAGGCGTGGCGTACGAGACGTCTTCGATCGCCTCTAGACCATATGCGGAATGTGGCATTTGCAGACGCCCACACCATTGGCCAATAATGGACAAGGGGTTGTCCCAGTTCTGCGGACCATCTAAGCGGCCGAGCGGTTCTGCGTCGTCGTCACCGAGCGAGGCCACCGTTTCTGCGGCCAAACGTTTGGCATCGTACGCCGCTCGAACGTAAAATCCTACGTGCGCCAGCGTACTGGCAATGGAGAGAGCTGCGACGTACGGAGCCCACCAGCGCTCTCCTGCGCTGTGCGCCCAGGCCCAGGTCGCCGGCGCGAGCTTCAAGAGCGGCACAATATAGAGCGGCGTCTCTGTCACTGTTAGCGCCGCGAGAAAAGACACAACGGGGACTCGCTTTCCGAAGAATGACGGTGCAGCCCCGGTCCAGTTCGTGCGTAGCGTAGAGTAGTCCACCAGCAACACGCCTGCAGCCAGGAGAAACGGCGTCAGTTCGAGGAGGTACGCCATGCCTGCGATGCTCGCGACCGTTCCGAGAGCGATAGCGACAGCAGTGAGGGGCACGCGGCCCCGACGTGCAGAAGTCATCGCGCCACGGCCCCCAGATCTCTGCTAGTTTGTTTATTGATCTCTGTCACCGACAGCTGCAAGGAGAGGAGGTCACGACAAACATGTTATGAGCGTCGAGTCCTACCTTGCTAACAAAAGATGATCATCACCAGACACATTTCTCCAAGAAGGCACGTACATACAAAAATTTAATCTAGAAATACATGATCTGATCGCTTGATCGATCGCGCAGAGGCAGATGCCATCGACGAAATACTCTCTTTCAAGGAGTCAAGATTTGCGGAGGGACAGATAGAGAAGCAGACTTGAGGGTACAGGCTTCGATGCAGTCTTGTATCTCCCGTGTGGAGTTGTGCTCAATCCCAAAGACCTCCTGCCGGATGCTCTTTGCCTCAACAAAGTAGTCCAGAGCTCTCGCTCGGTCTCCAAGACGGAAGATGACCAACCCAAAGTTGTAAAGCACGGTCGCCACCCAATGGTGCCGTTCGCCGAGCGCCTCGCGAAAATGGCCAAGAGCTTTCTGATATGAGCATGCGGCGTCATCATAGCGCTTTGCTAGCGCATACGCCATAGCAACGTCGTGAAGCGTAAAGGCCAGGCGACTCATTTCTCGCTCATCCTTGGGCGACTCTTTGTAGATTGCCCAACTTTGTTCGAGCGGACCGTGAGCCAGATGAGGAAGACCTTGCGAAACCCGCACCAGGGCAATGCTGTTAAGCACGCCGACCAGAAACGGATGACGAGGGCCGTATGCCCGCTCTCCTACATCGAGTGCTTGATAAAAGAATTCGAGGGCCTCGTCATATAGACCCTGCGCGTCAAAGGTGCGCCCAATTCGATTCAGGATTGATGCCTCAACCGACTCCGAGTCCTCGAACGCCTCGCTAATAAGCAAGGCCTTGCGATAACAGATGAGCGCGCTCACAGAGTCGCCTTGTGCACTATGTACGTCAGCCATGGAGCTAAGAATCCGCACCACGGACGGATCTTTGTCGCCAAGAACATCCTCAACGACTGAGAGCGCTCTTCTGTACGAGCGCAGGGCATTCACGTTCTGGCCCAGTTTCTTTTGAAGTGAAGCCATGCTTTCCAGAACACTCGCGACATCAGCATGCGAGCCACCTTGTGCTTCTTTGTGAATCTCCAATGCTGTGCTCAGGAGGCCAAGAGCGTCCTCGGCATGGCCTTGCGCGTCAAGAGTATCCGCGATCCTGGCCATGGTAATTGCCACGAAAGGATGCCTGGGGCCGTACACTCGCGCACTCACGTCAGAGGACTTTTTAAACTTTTGCAGGGCCTCTTCGTGACATCCTTGCGACTGGTGAACTTCAGCCATCCTGCTCAAAGTGTTTGCAACTTCGGGGAGATGATTGGCGTCGAGCTGCTCGAAGATATCCAATGCTTGTTTGTAGCTCACAAGAGCAAGTTCTGGACATCCTTTTCGCAGCTGCACGAGTGCGATATCGCTGAGCGTCTTCGCTACATCCGGATGCTCGAGGCCGAAGACATTTTGGAAAATTTCCAGAGCTTCCTGGAAATACTCTAAAGCCTCTTCGTGGTGATGACTCTCTTCATACACGCCCGCGATGTTCTTCAGCGTGGCCGCCACAGAGGGGTGTTGGTTGGAGAGAGCCACTCGATTGATGGCAAGAGCCTGTTTGTAATATAACAAGGCGTCACTGTAGCGCCCTTGTGACACGTAAATCACCGCAATATTGTTGAGCGCGGTAGCCACTGAAGTATGTTGAACGCCAAACGCCTCGCAGTAGATGAGTAGTGCTCTTTCGTTGCGCCGCAAGGCCTCGTCGTATTGCCCACATAAGCTATACACTCCTGCCAAGTTGGTGAGAGTGGTTGCCACTCGGTGGTGTCCCTCCCCGAGCGATTCTTTAAAAATGGAAAGCGCCTCCTTGAAAAGCTGCAAAGCTCGCACATAATGGCCTTGGTGCCGGTGTATAAGAGCCATATCATTCAGCGTCAGAGCAACAGAAAAGTGGCGACTGCCGTGAACCTCCTTGCGGATACTTAGCGTTTGCTCGTTCAGACTGTAGGCCACATCGAACTGTCTCAATCGAATTCGCACCAAAGCAATGCTGCTCAGTGTGGAAGCAACCTCAATGTCACGCGCACCGAGACGCTGTCGCTTGATGTTTAATGCTTGAGCAAAGTGAGCAAGAGAGTCGCTGTAGAGAGCTTGGGAATGGTACACGGAGGCGATGCTGTGAAGCACTCGCGCCGCACGCAAGTCACATTCACCATACGCTTCTTTCCGAATGCTGAGTGCGACTTGGAGATACGTTAGGGCCTCCTTGTACATGCCTTTTGCGTCGTAGGCCAGAGCAATGCTATTCATCGCGCTCGCGATGTCGGGATGACGGGGCGGAAGAACCTCCTTGTAAATGACGAGAGCCTCTTGATGGTTCTTCAGAGCCTTCTCGTACTCGCCTTGTTCGTGTAAAAGGTAGCCGGCTGCAAGAAGAATCTCAGCAAGGTCTTTGGGGTCACTGCCGTGCTGACGGGCATGGGCGACTGCGTTACGTGCCATTTGAGCATGCCATTCGCGTACACGATTGTTGACTGTCGCGTTGAGTTTGACGTAGCCCCCTTGCACGGTTCTTTCCACAGCACTCCGGATCATAACCTTGTCTTCCTCTTTGTAGCACTCTGCGTTCCGCATGTCATTATTTTCGGCCATGATCTCGGCAATCTTTCCGGGTTCTGTGCGCAGCTGTTGGACAAAGTCTTCCTCCTGCCCGGGGGGGAAAGCAACGTTGATGGGTTTTTCATTTTGGATTGCGCCGAGGATCTCCCAGACGCACCAAGCACGCTTGAGCGGCGCAGGCTCGTCCCAGCGATCGAAAAAGACGACAACGTCAGTGAAGCCTGAAATGGCGCGGTGGAGCCCATTGTTCATGAACGCCTCTCTTTTCTTGACGATTTGTGGAGGCGTTTCCTTGACCCGACGGTTAAGCAGAGGTTGGTTGGCGCAAAAGATGTCGAGCCAGACGAACGCGGTCGAGGACGCTTCGCCAAAGTGTTTCTCCAGGGCCGCCACAAGGTCGGCGAAGCGGCAGCGGCGCGCTTGGCTCACAAAGGTGCCTTCGAGCTCGGCGCCAACATTGGCTTCGTCAAGAGTGCAAATGTAAATGTGTTTATCGGGGATGACGCTTCGCGGGATCACATACTGCGCCACGTCTTCGGTGGTCCAGTCTTTGCGCTCGACCTTGACGGCGTCTGCGGCAGGCGTGAACGTGATGATTTCGTCCACGCAATAGACGTAGCCTTCGATGGAGCCGTCCGCGTTGACGTGGTTGACCGTAATGCTTGTCCCCGCGCGGACAGTCTCGGAGAGGTTCCGGGTGGCCTTGTACAGCTCGACGTCGGGGACCAAGGTGCCCGCGAGAATGCCGTCGCGCACCTCGACGACGGAGCGCAGCGCGATGCTGCGCATGTCAATGATGGGCGGCGGGACCTCGGCGTCCTCGTCCTCGCGCGACAGGCTCGACAGCCGCCTGCGCAGCTGGGTCAGCGCCCCGCGCATGCTCGCTCGCCCGCTTGCTCGCCCGCTAGCTTGCTAGCTTGCAAGTTCTCCAGGCAGATTTCACGCGGACGCGGCCTTCTTGGTCCCGCGCGCCTAGCTTTCCCGACTCGACCCGCTCGGAGCGCGCGCTGCGCGGCGTTGCGTCTCGAGGCGTCGCGTCGCGCGGCGTGGCGTCGCGTCTTGAGGCGTCGCGGGCGAAGGCGTTCTGGGCCCGCGTCCGTCGCTCTCCAAGGGCAGGCACGGCGCCGCGGTGTGCGCGTGCACGTGCACGTGCCGGCGATATCTTCGATGCCCGCCGCGCTGGACCGGGTACCCTCGGCCGCCATACGCGGCGTGCGCGCGCGCGGCGGGCGGACTCGCGACGAGGAGCGGGAGTTCGAGGAGAAGAGCGCGGCGAGCAGCAGCGCGAGCAGCAGCGCGAGCGGGAAGAGGCGGACGCCGGGCCTGCTTGCCAAGACGAACTCGCAACGGGCCGGGGGAACCTGTGAAGCCCACCGGGAAAACGCGGCTTGAAGAGGAGCGAGGAGAACAGCGCGAGCGGAGAGGAGTAAGGGGGAGGAGGAAGGTGACCTGACCAGCGGCCAGCGGACGTGCATGGATGGGGTATCGTGATGACGATGGCGGGGTTCTGTTCGACGACGCAAATGCGGAAGGTGGTGGCGGAAGGGGAGAAAATGCAGGGACAGGTCGGTTTGGGGCTTCGAAGCAGTGAGTGGCACGGACGTTCTGCACGGGGTCGCAGTGGTCAAGCTGGGCAGCGACCACTGTGATGAAAAGTGTTGAACCAAGATAATGAATGGGCTTCGAGACGCACAAGGAGTGTCTATACGAGGATCATGCTTGACTTCAAGGTGCGTGAACGAAGAGGCAACGCAGCAACGTGGTCCGGCAGCCGCAGATTGACCAGACCGATTCTTTCCAAGATGAAGTGAATACCATGCTCTTTGAAAAAACACTGACTGTGAAGGGTGCTCCATGCAAGATCGACTTGCTAGGCCCCATTCTCATGCTGATTTGGCTCACAGTGGAAGTCGAGGTCCAGAAGCCCACCATTCATTTCTCTTCCTTTTATGTATGTATGAATGAAAATTCAAGAAACAAATTTGCTGCGGCTGTATAAATCATGAACTATTCTCGATCCGTGCAGCGCGCCCTGCCACTTCCACACCAGCCCTTGCTCTCTGGCCTTACCCCAACTATGTCAGACTACAAAAAGGCGACTCATATCAACTTGTCAACCTCTGTCTAGTCTGTGGCCCATATGTTCCCTGACAAAACTAGATTGAAGCTCGCCCGACACGCCCGACACGCCCGACACGCCCGACGCCCGCCCTCCCAACGCAATCCTCTCCTCCTGGCACCGCTCTCGACAGAGAATTTTACTGCATAATCGGCAACAAAGCGGCTTGGAGCCGTCGAGCCTCGAAAGCGGCATGGAAACCCTGTTTGGCGAGCTGGTCTCGGGCTCGCGCGCGCGGGCGAGGGAACTAAAGGCGATGGGCGGCGGCGGCGGCAGCGGCGACCGCGAAGGCGCAAGCGCCAAGAGACGCAAAAGCAAGAAGTCGCTGCTGGAGGAGGGCGTGAGCAGCGAGAACGAGGAAGACGACGATGACGTCGAGGAGGACGACAAGATGGAGAAGCGCAGGTCGAGCGAAAACAAGAGCGAGAACGCGTGCCTGACGAGGCTGTTCATGATCTTCGTGTCCGCGGTATGCATCGCCTTCTTGGACATGTCGTTTGCGCAAAAGCGCCTGTATGGGGAGATCTTCTACCTGCCCACGGAGAGCGTGATGAGCAAGGCCCAATCCACTTCCCGCCGCGCGCACAGAAACACAGAGGTTGCCGGCATCGTGGAAGACACGGCCAAGACGGAGCTTCTCCTTGTGCGGGCCGGCGCAGTCAACAAACCGCACTTTGACTTCGAAAAGGACCGCATCGAGCGCGTCCTCAACGGCGGCGAGCTTCTCCCATTTGTCGCAACGGGTGACCCAGACAAGGAGGCCGATGACAAAACCCTCGACCTCATCAAGACCAAGGAGGAGGTTCTCAAGATGGAAAAGCGCGTCAACACGCGTATCGCTCGCCGCATTGCGAAAATGTCCCCTGGGAGGATGGACATGAGCCTGGGTGGATACGATCTCAGTGCTGCCGAGCTCGACGCCGGCGGCGTCAAGATTCACGGGAACAAGGAGCTTATTGACTACTTTGCCCTTGCCACCTCGCGCGGCCCAATCGTCGAGAAGAAGCTCGAGGCCGCTGCGCAGGCTGGCTCGGCCGACACTGAGGATAACGAGAACGAAAATGCCGAAGGCGAGACCGAGGACGCCGCCATGGCTGGCGGGCTGAGTCGCCGGGACGTCTACGCACTGCGCGAACCCGACCCGGACTTTGCAAAGTTTGTGCAGGAACTGCGCAGCGACGCAACGTATGCGCACATGCACAAAAAGAACGATATGGGCCGGGCGCTCAAGCTCCTCGGGTACAAGCAGTCCGCCAAGTCGAGCAAAAAGACGCCCCTCATTCTCGGCGACGAAAACAAGTGCCCCGCGCAGTTTAAGGTCGACGAGAACCGCATCACGCTCTGCCCGATCTTTCTTCCGCAAAACAAGGCCGACCAGTACTTTCACATTCAGAACTTTGCCGAAAAGGTCCCCGAGTGCAAGCTCAAGCCAGACTTTTACCCGCTGACGTGGCGTCTCTTCCGTCTCGAGGAGCGCGCCAAACTCAAAGAGCACTGCACGAACGAGACCATGACAGACTTCGGTGTTGCCTATGTGCGCAAGTTCACCGTGCCCGGTGACAACTACATGAAGAGTGCCGACAGCGTCTACGAACAGCTGGAAAAGTCGGAAAAAAGCGTCAAAGAGTTGCGCAAGGAGACCAAAAACCGCGCTGTGGTCCAGCTGTACATCAACAACCCGCTCCTCATCGAGGAGCGCAAGTTCATCATTCGCACGTATGCTGTCATTGTCTCGGACAAACCCATGATCGTCTACTACTCGGACGGCGCCGTCTTGCGCTCTGTCATCAAATACCAGCCGTTCTCGCGCCACGATTCGGACTACAAGAAGGCGGCCCACATCACCAGTGAGCAAAAGTCTGCCAATAAGAAGCTTCTCAAGTCCAGTGAGCTGTACATGTCCTTTAACAGCTTGCAGACCTACCTCACCGAAATGGGCAACGACTCGAACTATGTGAACACGGTCTTGCGCCCGCACATGAAAGCGCGCATGATTTACGCGCTCTATGCTATCATGCGCCGTCAACGCGGTAGCGAAGAGGAGGGCGCTGATGAGGATCCAAATGGTCGCGCGAGCACGCTTCCGCGGTCTACGGCAGCCGTGCAAGAGGCTTGCTTTGACTTCATCCTCGACGAGTCCAAGAAGCTCTGGCTCATTACCGTTGGCACCGGCTCGCACTGCTTTGTGACAATGGGCGGCTCTTCGTTCCGTCCGACGTGGAAGTCCAAGCTGCAGCGTGCCGTTTCCGAAAATACCGCGCAGCTTGCTGAAGAAATGCTCTGGCGCCGCCAGAACGATCTTCCTATTTCTTCGATGCAGTTCTTTACCCATCCTGACATGACTGTTCTCATTGATGAGACCTTTCCGGACTGGGATGTGACCAAGGAGATCAACAATCACGTCGATGGCATTCAGGTCGAGCAGGATGACCAAGACTACACCGTTGTCGAGGCCGATGAGGCCGACAACGATAGTGCCAATGCTGTCGAACCTCAAGGCAATGACGAGGACGACGATGGCGGCGATGACAACGGCGATGACGCAGATTCTGAATCTGATTGATCTGATTTGACAATGCATGCAAGCGTGGCGAGCCAAACACCGTGCAAAGGAAACAAGACAAACAAACAAAAAAGAACAACAGGAGGAATCAAATGGCGACAATCTGTGTTCCAATGACCGAATCTGTTCTGCAGGGACACGCCGAGGAAACGGATGCTACGTCACGTGCCGAAGCGGCAAGTTTCTCGTCATGAAATTCAGCAGCGCTTGCACACCGTCGGCTCTCTTGCTCTCTGAAAAAAAAAATGCAAACTTTCTCTTTTTTGTTTTTTCATTTTCTCGGTTTGGACGAACAGCCCAGGTCTAATTGATCCGCAACACATCAGGAGTGATGGGCACACCATTCGAAGAGGAATTGCCAGAATCGCGCCAACGGCGATCTCGCGTTCCGAAATCGAATGATCGATCCGAAGTTGGCACCGCACTGTACGTTTGTTCATCGTCTTCTTTTGTAAGCGCAAAAAGCTTCAGTCCGCAACGATACAGAAAGTACCCAAAGCCTCCCATAATGAGAAAAGCCCAAAATGTTTTGCCGCTCTCCGATCGGACGTGGTGGCTCACGAAAGGGGGGTACGACTCAGTCCAATCCTTGTCCGACATCGAGTTGGCGGCAACACCTCCGAATTCGTCCTGTTCATACAGGTCTCCACGCGGATCTGGCGGCGCGACGGCATCATTGGAGTCCTCATCCTCGTATGCGTCCGCATCCGTTCGGGTTTTCGAGTCGGCAAAGGGATCCGCGTGCGCCGATGTATCGTCCTCATCATACGCTTCTTTCTTGGATGCCAGCCACGACTCAGCATCATCTTCGTCCTTGTTTTCTTTGTCGAACTCGTCAGAACTATCATTGTCATCCCAGTCAAACTTCGAAGTTGTAGCGTCCGAGTCGCTGACATCAGCGTCTGCATCACTAGCATCGCCATCGACGTCACTGTCATCATCACCATCGGCATCATTGGAGACATCACCAGCGTCATCAGCATTCTTGGCATCAATGTCATCGGCATTCGTGCCATCGGCATCCGTGCCATCGGCATCGAGATCCAGATCAAGATCCGCATCATCTGAGCCCTTTTGAAAATCCGCATCTCCATCTTCTGTAGTAGCACCGGATTCCCCGCTGGTCTCCTGTTGGTCAACACCCTCGTCACCATTCTTTGCATCGCCGTCTTCATTGAGATCGGTCTCGAGTTCTAAGAGCTCCTCGTCACCACTCTCCTTGCCGGTGGATTGAGATGCATCTGTGCTGGTAGCACTCGAAGACTCCGAGGTTTTGTTTAGACCAGGAATTGCAGTAGCACTTTGCATATCGCTTGATTTCAACGCCGCATCTTGACCCGAGGCATCAGTAGAGTTTGCTGATGCCGAAGGCGCGGCGCTCTTGTTTGAACTCTTGTCTGCAGTACCCTTTTGCTTTATGATTTCGCCCGATAACGCTGAGGTGTTCTGAGGCAAGGGTTGCGTCTCATTGACCTTGCCAGGAGCACCTGTATCGTTCGTGTCACCTTTTGGCAACTCTTCAGTAGAATTTGCAGGCTTCACCTTTGGGGTAGAGGGTTTGGTCGCGCTGCCCACCGTCGAGTTCTTCTGCGTCAAAGGTTGAGCGACAGTTGAATTCTTCAGGTTTGTTGCTGAGGTAGAATTGGCGATCGGTTTGACAATCTGAGTCAAATTACCTTCCGTTGCGAGTGGTACCGAAGACGGCTCCCCATCCTTCGACTTTCTTTGCTCGTCCAGATGCTTCGTCTCGCTCTTGCTGTCATTCTTGGTTGAGGTTTTCGTCGCCTCCGCCTGTGTTACATTTTCTGTCGCAAGAGCTGCAGCTGTGGCTGTTGCATTAGACACAGCCTTTGCGAGTTTGTCGTCTGCTTTCTCTTTCTTGATTTCTTCATCTGAGCTGGACGACTCGTTGGACGTGGCGTTCTTCTCTTTTGCCTCATCAACTTCTTTCGCTGTATCGTCTTCCTTTGTTCTCGCCTCTTCGTTGAAAAGTCCCGCTTTGGCTTTAACATCAGAATCTGCAGCGACAGCCTTCGGCTTGGGCGCAGGGACAACTTCAGGCATCTCCGTGGCGTCAGAGGCGCCTTCTTCCTCTGTCGAGTCAGAGGTGGTCTTTGCCTTCACCTTGGACTTTGGGATATGTCTAGCATAAGGTGTGAGATCGGCATCATCAGCCTTGTAGTCATCATCATCATCATCAGCAGCAGCAGCAGCATCGTCATCTGCATCGCCCTTGGCTTGGGTCGAGGTCACAGCTTCGGCCGCGGCCTCCTTCGACGCCACATCATCACCCGCGAAAGCCTTTTCGGGGATCGGCGATTCGATGACGTGATCCTCCGTATCCTCCTCCTCGTCGTCGTCCACGGTCACCGCCTTAAGAAGGGGCTCGTCGGCATCGCCGTCGTCGGCCCTCGAGTCGGGCTTGGGCGCCTTGAGGCCCTCCTGCTTCTCTTCGTCGGCCTCGACGCCGGCTCCGCGGAGCTGGGTCCCGGCGGCCTCGGCCTCTTCTGCGCCCTGGAGCACGCGCAGGTGGGCGGCGTCGGCGCCCGCGAGGGCCGCAACCGCGCACGCGAGGGCCAGCGCCACGGCGAGCGCGCGGCGGCGTCGGGGTCGCGAGGCGGTGGCCATGCGCGCGCGCATGGCGCCACGTTGGCAGCCCGGCATGCAGACAGCGCCCGCGCGGACAGGCAGGCGCGGGCCGGGCGCGGGGCCGCGGCGCGCCGAGCTGCTGCGCCGCCCCGCCGCAGAGACCCTCCGCGCGTGCGAGGGGCCGAGCGTCGCGCGCGAGGTCTCCGGCGACCGGCGGTCGATGTGGGAGCGGGATGATGGGGTTTTGAGGAGCCCGTCATCGTCGTCACTCCTCGACTGTCACCCCGCGCAGGCCGAGGCCGGGAGCGAAAGGCGCGGGCACGGCCGGACGAGCCCGCGCGGGAGGGAGCGACGCGAGCCGGGGCAAGGCGAGGGGAAGGGCGGGCCGGGGCGGGGAGAGGCCTCGTGAGGGCTCGACGCGTCGCGGACGTCGAGGTGCACACTGTGGAAATAACTTCGGGTGCAGGAACTTGGCGCCAGTTCGCGCCGAAGTCCTTGAGGCCGTTGACGCCGGCCGCGGACGCGTGCTTGCACTTGGACGGACGCAGACGCGGGGGCTCTGCGACAGAGCGGAAGAACGACGGCGGGACGATTGATTGATTGATTGATTGATTGATTGATTGGAAACAGAGACCGAGCTCGGTGCTGTCGCCGAGGCACCGGTCGTCGCGAGTGCGGCGGCGGCGGCGACGACTCGGAAAGATGGTGGATCGTGAAGACTACGACGCGCCGTGCACGCTCACATTGTGTGGGTGGACGGCCCAAGGTGTTCGCTGCGGACAAAAGGCCGAGGCGAAGATTGCAGTGGAGCTAGTACCTTTCAACGTGCACGCAGAAACAGGATTTGCCGTGGTGGATGATTCCTCACATGACCACAAGGCCGGCGTTGACGCCGTGTGGAGCAACGAAGACACCAAAAGCAAAATCAAGATTAACTACCCGGGAACCGACGAAACTTGGACTAAGTTACCCCCGTATTTGACTATATCTGTTGTGGAACAGCTTCGCCGATCCGCTTGGGACCGAGAAAAAGAAGTTGCCACGCTCGCAACGTCGTCTGTGAGTGTCGCTGCGCTTCTTCAGATGCTTGAGGAGGAAAACCCCACGCGTCTGAGTGTCGATCTCGAACCCCAAGGCAGACTGCACCTTTCTATCGCAGCGACTTCCTCCGTAAAAATGTCAGCAAAACAACATGTTCCACGTCTCCAGCTGGAGCGCGAAACCGCGAGAGATGCCGCAGAGCAAAAAAGACAGGCAAGACTTGAGATGCATGAACAAAGGGCTTATTCCCGCAAGCGGCGACCATCAGCAATCCGAACTGTCGATCTACATGAGCTCATGGACAAGCTACGACAACGCTACGAGAATGCTCGTCGTGGCATATTGGGCGATAGACCCTTTGCAAGCGCCTTTTACGCGTTTGATCCAACGCGGAGCGGAGCCGTGAGCAGACCAGACTTTGTCAAGGGGCTTCACAAGCTGGAGATTCGACTGACTATCCAGGAAACAGGTGTGCTCATGACCATGCTTCAGGATACAAAAGACGTACAGAACCAACGAGATGCGCACGTCCGCTACGTTGATCTTGAGGATCATATCCTGCGTCACATGGCACAAGACAATCGTCCCGTCAGTCCCACGGGTGAAATCTTGAAAGCGGACGAAGACGTGCGAGCGAAGTTAAGTCTGCTCGTGAAGAATGCGCAGGCCAAAGGTCTTTCACCAGAAAAGACTTTTGCGCATTTTGACAAGTATCAGAGCGGAAGTATATCTAAACATGACTTCCAGCTGGGTCTTGAGCAGCTTGGATTCGTCTTTAGCGTGCGAGAGCTTGTCGCACTCATGGCAGAGCTCGATCAGGACGGCAATGGAATGATCTCTCTTCGCGAATTTGTCAGGTTTGCGCGAGGTAAAACGAGTCCAGTGCCATCGCGAACCCGTGTGCGTGCGCTTGGGAGCAGCCACAACGAGGCTGACGGAAGCTATCAAGAGTTCAACAAGAGAGACGACGAGCAGAAACAGCAAAATGAACGAGAGAACAATCGAGTGAGCAAGAGCCAAGAAAGAGGACATCGTGTCACACATGGAAATGGGGAAAAGACCTCTCCCCAAATCGGAAAGCACGGTCAAAAGCTTATGACCGAGAATGCCCAACTACGCGCGGCGATGGAAAAATGCACTGCCAGAATCGCTAAGCTCGAGGCACGCTGTGCTCGCGCAGAATCTCAGAACCACTCTATTGTGCGTCGTACTCGCCGCAAAGCTGCTGCAGAAGAACGCGCTCGCGTGCAACAACATTTTGTCGATCTCATCAAAGATGCAATCGACGAAACCTTTGACGAGCAGGCAGCCTCCGAGGATGACGGGGACGACTACAGCGACGACGAAGACCGGCGTGTAGCCCGCGAAGAGCGAAAGTGTGAGGAGGGACTCCGGGAACAAGCTCATATTGCTTTTGAGCGGATGCTTGAGAGACAAATTGCCGACCTGCGCGATCAGCAAGCGACGCAGCTACGCCAGCTATTGAAAGCGGAGAATCAAGTTGCCGAAGCAGACTTGCGATCGCAACGAATACAAGCTTTTGTTCTGAGACATCGTGAGCTTTTTGCGCCGAAGATTGCCGAGTTCTCGATTCGTACGACCCTTGTTGCGCGCAATTTCGTCGCGAGGTTTGTGCAGGCAGGTCTTTCGTCATGCGCAAAGCTTTTCGCAGGTCATTCATCCGCTTCATTGTCAAAGCTGCAAGAGATCATTGCGCCGACAGCGCTGTCCCATGCTGACATGGCGTTGCTCAACAGCGAGCTAGGGCCGCAAGGAAAGTCTTGGTGCAAACAAGAAATTCTAATCTTGGACGATAACGACGATGTGGAAGGCTACAACCTTGTGGCACTGGCAGAGGCCCTGGATCGCTGTCATGCATGGGATCTGCAGACGCTTCTTGAAGGGCCGACATCCGAGCTGACGCGACCACCAGGAGCGCCTGTCCAAGCGTCTCAGCTGCCGTCTCGCTTGGCGGAAATAGTGCGCGCAGCCCTCTCAATCAAGGAGCGCTCTGGTATTGGAGCAAGAGAATGGTTTCAAGACATTCCTGTACCCGGCTGGACTACGTGGGAGCGTATGGCTCTGACCTTGGACGAACTCAACGACGACCTCGAGTTTGCACACGCTCCGCATTTCCATGACGCGTCGGAGCTTGAAACTGCGCTCGCATGGCTACGGGACAAGTGGCCGCATTGCAATGGCCACGCGTTGTACGAACGCTGGGCTGAGGAAGGTCTTGTTGCGCTTCGCGACTTTGCTCTGGCCATTGACACTCTCTGTGCTGACATGCGCATCCAGCAAGAGTTAGAGCTGCTACAGAAGCGAGTCTTGTGGCCAGACGTAGCAACGAACGAGTTTTCTTTTGCTTCAGAAACTTCATCTGATCAGCGTGGGCCAGACGCGAATGCAATATCTCGTCTCCAGCCTGAGCGGCTGCTGACTCGATTTTCCACGACCGAGCATTCCATGTGCTGGCCGCCCTTGTCAAAGTTTGGGCGCGAACCATACGATTGCGTGCGACTCTTGGACGATGGTTCAACAGCTGAACATAATTCCTCCAAAGCTCGGAGCGTTCTTGTCTTTGTTTCCGGGTCACCCGGACGAGGTGAGCGGAACGGAGTAATTTTGCGAATGAACAAGGACGTTGTTGGTTCCGGAGCATGGGGCCTTTGTGTGACGACACAAGGTCCCGCAAACCGTCCGGTGCGCGGATCTGCTCTCTATTTGCACACAGGTGAGGCTCGTGTCGAAGGCGTCTCGGGAGAGGGCAAAGACTTTCCGGCCCTTATCACCGACCTTGCAGAAGATGCGATGTTCCTGGAAGATCATGCAATAATGGCCGCGCCGCGTCTCGAAAATGCTCTGGATCAAGGAAGTGGCGCGGACAAGGAGATTCTCACCAACGTGTACAGCCATCTGGTTCCGGCCCACATTTTACGCGACGTGATCTCGCGATCGTGCGAGCTTGTCGACGACCATACGAGGAGTAATCAAAGCCACGAATGGTCACGTCATGAGATCCTTGTTTGGAAAGCGCGCGAATTGGAGTGTCGTATTCGCCTCCAGTACCGCGAGGAAACTCTTCGCGGGATCAAAGTGGATCATTGGACGATGGAGCGCGAGTACTCGGAAATTCTATCATCCGGGCAGCATGTTGATGGCAGTTTGGCAGCAAATCGACTTTTCCATGACCTCAAAGAGACCGTTGAAGCCCACCACTGGCAATCGCTCCTCAAGGCTGCGCGTGGCGAGAGCTCTTCACTTGAGGCGTTTATCAACAAGATGGAGAAGTTTCAGGAAGGCCTTCGTGAGGCTTTGCAGCTTTCGGAGAGGCAACTTTCTGACTTTTGCAAGAGTGCACAACGGCTCATCAACAAGCGTCAACAGGTTCATCATTCGCACTTTTGCTCTCTTCATTTCAGAGATCATCTTGCTGCAACGATTGATATTGAGAGGAACTCTGTCGCATTTTACGTGAATGGAGTTTTACAAACCTCACTCACGCCTGTATGTCCGCAGCCCTGGCGTTTTGCTTGGTACACGAATCGAGCAGGATCCGCGAGCATTGTTAAAGCCTAGAACAGGATATCGCCGAATGGCCAGTACTTGTTTTTGTTTCGGAAAGCCATATTTCATCAATCGTAATATGCGCTGATTCTTTTCCAGAAATTGCCGTCATCTCTCCATGAACGAGTCTGGCATTGAGAGTATAGTACTCTCTTGTTTCCACTTGTTTATAACGTACGCAAACGGCGAGAGCACTGACCTTCTGAGGAATAGTATAAAAAGCACATTTCCAGAATTTTTTAGTACAGTCAAAGTACAACGAGCGCATCACGTTTCGAAGGCAGCTCGACCTCAGTATTGACGCGGTCAGCATTGGTTGTCTCGTTGTCATCATCAAGGTCAACGTAGGCAGTCTCGCGACCGAGACAGGCTCCCAAGCACGCGCGCACTTTACGACGAGGGCCGCAGAAGCAACACACCAAGAAAAGAAATATTCCTGCGATGGCGAGGCCTCCCCAGAATGCCCACGTGAGGACTGAATCAACCTCGTTGGTGAGCAAAAGCGTCGAAATGTAGGTATGTTGACCTGGGCTCTCATTATTGTCAGACACGAGAATGAAGCGATTGGGCGGCAAAAGGACGGCACCCTCAAAGTTATCCGACAGCGCTTCAGATCCTGCAGGAAAGGTGAAGATTGGATTCCTCTCACGAGGTCGAAGCGGCGTGAGCTCGTGCAAGCGCTGCGCAAGCTCCTCAGGGCCCATTGCCGGCCCGCCATCAGCGGCACAATCGAGGGAAATGGCCATCTCAGACTTGAGCTGTGTATATAGCACGGAGATTCTGTCAACCTTCCATTCGGTCTCGTACATGCGCTCGACGATTGATACAAATTGAGCATCATCATCGAGAAAGGTCACATCGACAACTCCAGCCTCGGCATCTTTGTGCTGTACATCGTACCGGAAGATGAGGCACGTGTTCAGGCTGCGATCCCACACGACGAGACGACGAATGCGCTCAGAGACGCTCGCATCGACCGGCATTGCATCCTCCGTCGTGAAGATAATCTTGTTATGGTCGAGAGAGGCAGACATGGCTTCGAAGCCACCGTTGATTTCCTGAGACTCGGATTCGAGGCCAACGGCGGCGAGAAGCGAGGGACTCACGAAATTGAGGTCCTTGATGGTGCCATTGACAAAGTACTCGGCAATGCGAGCCTGCGTATTGTCATTGCGCTCACTGCCCACAATGACGGTTGTATCAGGGTCGTCGAGAGAGCAGCTCGGGACTTTCGAATCTTTGCAAATGACGGCCACGGACTCGGCGTCGACAAAGTCTTCGCCGGGAGGGACCTCGAGACTCACGGAGCTCTCGACGTACACCGAAGATGCATCAGACATCGTGAACTGATACAGCCTCCCCGCGTCTCCGACGGCGACGAGGGTCGCAAACCCGTCGCCATGGGAGACCCCAGAGACCTCGTCCACGGCGGGCACGATCCTGCCGCTGTCCGTGTAGTTCGTCGGGATCTCGACTACGCCGGCAAAGACCGCCGAGAGCCTGTTGCAGCCCTGGTCGCGCTCGTCCTCGCACTGGTGCTGCAGCTGGACCCCGAAGACGCTGTCGTCGTCGACCTGGCCCGGGCCGGACGCCGTGCGCACGGACCGCCGCCGGCTCGCGGGAGCCATCGTCTCGAGACGTCTCGCCTTGGCCTCCGCCGCGGCCAGCAGCAGCGAGGCGAGGCGAGGCGAGGCGAGGCCAGAAGGCGGGCTCGGGCCAGGACCCGGTGCCGGCGGGCGCGCGCGCGGGGGCGCGGAGAGAAGGCCGGCGCGGCGAGAGCGAAGCGGATCTGCGAGGCCCCAGTCAGGCTCGGCTCAGATCAGATCAGATCGCCTGGACCAAAACCCCAACCCGAGCGACCCGAAGCAAAGATACTCTTTCCGCAGACCCGCGCGGCGCGAGGCCCCGCCGACGCACGCGCGGCGCCAAGCCGCGAGGGCGCAGGGCGCTGTGCGCCCGCCTTTGCAGCGCGCCACGAGACGTCTCCGCGCGAGGGCTCGAAGTGGGAGAGAGCGCCCGGAGCAGGAAAAGGCGCCATGCTCCGGAGACGTGCTGGCGACTCCGACGAGGGCGACGCGTACTCGCCGCTGGACGATGACGGGGGCGCGCGACCGCTGGCGGGAGACTATGAAGGGTACTCTGATCACCACGGCGATAATGCGAGGTACGGCATCGACGAAGACGGCAGCGACAGCAGCCATGGTACTTCGTTTTACGGAGGAGCCGGATATTATGGCGACCAGCAGCAGCAGCAAAGCGCGACGGACCGAGCGGCGGCGCGTGCCAAGGAGCTCTCCTCCTCGTTTCAGGCTGGCGCTTCGAAATTCTTCAAGTCCACCAAGGACTGGATTCGCGAGAAGGCCGAGAACGCATCGCGAGCAGGCGAGGAAGGTTTTAATGAACTTCGAGCGCCTCTGGGTGCCAGCCATCAAAGCGGCAGCAACTCACACGACCCTCGATCCCGCCGACATGCCGGCGACGCCGATGACGACATAGGTCCTGACCCGGCGGCTCTGCTCTTTCAAGAAAGCGTCCCCTTTGTACCGGGGCAAGTTGTTAGCGGAAGCCTTGATCCGTCGCGACCTGAAACGCGCGCGTTGTACCGCAGCCTCCCGGTATATGTACCGCAAAGCGTGGGTCCGGGTCAGGAGTTTGTGGTGGCGCTTCCGACGGGCGAGGCGCGGCTCGTGATTCTCCCAGCGTCCATGCAGGGTGGCGAGCGTGTGACAATTGCATACAAAGGCTACATCCCGGAAGGCTTTGGCATTGAGTTTGTCGACGAGGAGGAGTCGGATGCATCTGTGACTGAGGACGGCGAGAGCAGCGGCGGGGCGCGCCGCGGCAAGGAGGCCTTGGTGCGGCGCTCCCCGGACGAGCGTCTGGTCGAGATGTATCGCAAGCATAACCCACAAGAGCGAGACGCATTGCTGGAGCGTTCGGAGCATGGCTTTGGCATTGAGGTGTACGATGGCGAGTTTGGCGCACACGTGCATCATGCCGTCTTTGTGGGCGTTCAGACGATGATTGCCGCGGATGACTTGATTGTGAGCGCAAACGGAGAGCCCGTCGTATGCAAGGCGGACTTTGTGCAGATCCTTGACGCTGTAGAGGTCGGAGACTTTGTCTCCCTTGGAATTCTGCGCAAGTCTCCTCCACCTGTGCAGCGGTGTCCAGCAGGCCATCCTTTGCGTGAAGTTGGGCCGCGCGACCCACTGCCATTGGGGTCAGCATGTAATCGGTGCTCGAAACGCTTGTTCGACGTTGCCAAAATTCATCGATGCGGCGAGTGCGACTGGGCGCTCTGCGACGAGTGCTTTCAGCGGACCTTTGAAGCCATGAACTCGGGTGAAAATGCGAATCGTGGCGAACCGGAATGGGCCGACAGGTATCAGGAGAGCTATGGGGCCAAGTTGAGTTTTTCCACCTTTGACAAGGGCACCAAGCTTCGCATTTATTGGCACACAACGGGCGAGTGGTGGCTCGGTGAAGTCGCCAATTACCAGCCTGGGCGTGGTCACGAAATTATCTACGAGGAGGGCTCGGGTCCGACCAAGCAAATGTCAAAACAGACGATTCCGGATATTTCCGTGTACACGTACAAGGTGCTTCGGCCGAAACCGGATGCGGCTGACGACACGGCAGTGTCGCAAGACCACCTTGGAGCTGCTGAGAGTGAAGCTGCTGCAAAAAACACAGAGTCCTTCACGCTGAACGAGGACGAGCGGTCTCTTTTGGACTCGATCGAGAAAGATCTTGGAACCAACATTGAGGCGGATCTCTCCCCAAATGTTGAGCGCGCATACCAAGACGCCAGCGTTTCGGAAAGCAGCGACGCAAAGGACGGGGCCGAACCCAGCCTTTTGTAGATGTATACCATGGCACAAAGCGACGGAGGGTCGTAGAGACTTGTCTATTCGAGATGGTGGTATGATAAAATAAAGAAAATGAGTTTAGCAATGAAGGAAAGGGAAAGGAAAGGAAAGGAAAGAAAAGAAGAGGGAAAATAGAAGTTTCGACATGGCAAAAGAGTCTAGCTCTCAAAACACGTATATCTCTAGCTCACACGGTCGGGTTTGCATGCTGATTGTCCCAGAGCCTCTTGTAGAGAGAGTCCGGATTGGAGAGCAGATCGTCATGCGTGCCCATTTCTTGAACGACACCCTCATTGAGAACGACGATTTTGTCGGCATTTCGCGCAGTGGAAAGTCGGTGAGCAATAAGAATGGAGGTGCGGTCCTTGGCAAGCGTAGAGAGAGATTCCATAATGTTGGACTCTGTTCGTGAATCAAGCGCCGAAGTGGCCTCGTCCGCGAGCAAGATGGGCGCGTTCTTGAGCATGGCTCGCGCAATGGCAACGCGCTGCTTTTCGCCACCAGAAAGCTTGAGACCGCGCTCTCCGACCTGCGTGTCAAAACCCTCGGGAAGCATCTTGATGAGAGCATCGAGGTGGGCCAGACGCGCAGCCTCCTCGACGCGCTCGCGCGAGGCGCTAAAGTCAGCGTAGTGGACATTGTAGAGAAGCGTGTCGTTAAAGAGCACAGTATCCTGGGGAATGACGCCAATGTTCTGACGCAAGCTGTCAAGCTGCGCATCACGGGTGTCCATTCCGTGGATGATGACCTGGCCCTGATCGGGGTCGTAAAAGCGGAAGAGGAGCCGCAAAAGAGTCGACTTGCCGCAACCCGAAGGGCCGACAACGGCGACGGACTCGCCGTGGGCAATCTTCAGGTTAAGGCCTTGCAAAATGGGCCGGTCCTTGGCATACCCGAACCAGACGTCGCGGAACTCGATTTCTGGCTGTCCAACAGGGGCTGGCGGAAGAGGTTTCGCGTCCAGTTTTTCGGAGATGCGTGTTTGCTGCCGCTGCAAAAGGAACATTTCGTCCATGTCGATGAGCGCCTGACGCAGCTCGCGGTAGACGGAGCCGACAAAGTTGAGCGGGACGGAGAGCTGAAAGAGGAGGCCGTTGACAAGGACGAGATCGCCCACCGTCATGGAGCCGTTTGTGATCTCATTGGCGGCCATGTACATGACCGCCGTGAGGCCGACGGAGAAGATTGCGTTTTGGCCAAAGTTCAAAAAGGCGAGCGACTTTTGTGTCTGCAGCGAGGCCTTTTCGAATTGTTTGAGCGAATCGTCGTAGCGGTTTGCCTCGTGCATATCGTTTGTAAAGTATTTCACGGTCTCGTAATTGATGAGGGAGTCAACGACCTTGGCGCTGGCGTCGTTTTCCGAGGCGTTCATGTTCTTGCGAATTTCTGTTCGCCAGTTGGTCACCCGAATGGTGAACCAGACGTAAATACCGAGAGTTGCCATCGTCACTGCCGCATAGGCCGGACCGGCGCGATAGAGCAAGAGCCCGCTGACCATGGACAGCTCTAGCGCTGTTGGAACCACGCGAAAGACGAGCGAGGAGAGGACAAAGTCGATGGATCTGCCGCCGCGATCAATGACGCGCGAGAGGCGACCAGTTTGTCGGTTCAGATGAAAGGAGAGATCCATGGAGTGCAAGTGCAGAAACACGTTGCGTGCGACTTTGCGAATGGCCGACTGTGCCACGGCCGCAAAGACTGCATTCCTGCCTTCCTGAAACGCACTGCCTCCGGCACGAGCGAGACCGTACATGAGCACGAGCGAGACGGGGACAGCAGCGGCCGCTTGTGGGCTAATTGTCTGGTCGCTGCCGCCCGAGACCTGGTTCAGTTCGTCGACGAGAGCCTTGAAGATGAAGGGTACGGCGACGGTCAGGATCTTGCCGCCGACGAGAAGAGCCAGGGCCACGACAACTCGAGCCTTGGTGTTCCACTGCCCATCGGGCCAGATGTGCCGCGCCATGGCGCGCAAGATTTCCTGTTCATGAGCGCCGTGTCCCGTTGGCGGCTTTTTCGGCGCGGCAGCCTTCTTCGCCTTGGAGCTCAGGCCGCGCAGGTGCGACCTTCGCACGCTGTGCGCCAGCCCGAGGCGCGTGCGTGAGTACGCCGCTACCAGGTCGCCGCTGCGTCCCAGGGCGACCTTATCCCACTGCTGCTGCTGCAGGTGCTGCTGCAAGATCCCTCGCCCCGGCCCTCGGCCCTCGAGGTGGTGCAGCAGCCGCCTCGACGTCTGCGCGGGCGCCGCCGTCGACGTCGACGTCGATGTCGCCGCCCATGCCGGCGTCGCCGAGGCTCTCGCGCCCAATCTGCACGCCAGCCCGCGCCCGGGGCCCAGCGCGGCGAGCATGCTGCCGCCGCCGCCCGCGCGCGCCTCGCTCCCTCGCTCCGCAAGCGCTCGCTCCGCAAGCGCCGCCCGCCCGCACGCGCGCCGCCCGCGAGGATGGATTCCGGCACTGCGAAGTGATGTTTGTGTTCTTGCGCTTCTATCTCGAGGCCTCGCTTCCTTCCTCTCAGGCTGTAATGTAGTGCAAAGCGCGAACAGCGAGCACGCCGCGGCGAAGACGTCGGGGAAGAAGGCGCGGGTCCAGCGCTACTACCCGGAGGAGGAGACCGAGCTCATGCACGAGAAGAAGAAGAAGAAGAAGAAGAAGACGAAAGAAGAACGAAGAACGAAGAACGAGGCGATGTCGGAGAAGCCTTCCTTGCTTGCCTCGTGTGCCTTCTTTCATCCACCGGCGGACCCAAGAAGAAAGAAGGAGAGCCGGCGATGACGATTGCAATTTGCAAAAGCGTCATCCTCGGCCACTGTGCTGGCCACGGAGGCCTCGCCGTTCGCGGCAAGCGAGGCACGGCTGGCTGAGCGTGCGGGAACCGCGTCGCGGGCGAGGGCAGTGGACGGAGATCGGTCGGTCGACGCGGCCGAGCGAGGACTCGGGGATGGACGCCGGTACAGTGACGCCCGGGTTGAGGGAAGCTGATTGACTGTGAGCAAGCTGCCCCCGAGCTGCCCGAGGAGGTGGCGCGCGAGCCAAGGCAGAGCACAGGCTTTCCTCGAGACGACGGGAACGGGGCGGGGTCGGGCGTTCTCGACCGAAGAAACTCGAGCACGGAGGATAGAGAAAGGTCGACGTGAGATCGTGATGACCATGGTTCTCAGAGACCTCCAATGTAATTGCTGCATAAAGGACCTATGTTAACGCTGGGCAAGCTTAGGCCGTATATATTGAAACTGTGCGCGAAAATAAGCGAGCAGGCGAATCGTCACCGAGCGCTCGAGCGAGTTTCTTTCGAGTCCGCTTGTGCGTAGTCAGCGCTCCCATTGCGATTGCCGCACGCAGCAGGTGCAAAGGTCTTCGTTTCGGACCTTTGGAAGAAGCGAAAGCATAGCAAAGAGAGATGCTATGATGGCGCTCGGGCGAGGCGCCGACGAACAGCTGCCACTCCTACTAGGTGTTGGGGAGCCGCGCGACGCTGACGTGCTCGCGGTCTGCGAGCAGGTCCGAGACTGGATGGTGGAAAAGATGCAGGTGCGTGAGCTTTCTCAAAATTTCGTGCTGTGAATTTCAACTGACCCCAACGAGAACACTGTTCGCGCAGGAGGGGCCGACGCGAGGATGGAAGTCATGCACATTGATCCAGGACGAAGTCCCACGTGCGGTAACAAATGACTTGCCTGAAAAGTACTGTGTGGCAATAACGTGCCTACGAACGAGGAGATTCAATCAGATTGTGTACCAGTTTGCGCATGAGCTCTTGCATGTATTTTTAGATCCTATGGTTGAGCATCCACTCGTTGAGGTCTTTGCGTGTCTGAACTCCCTTGCTGCTCTTCGCGCTTTGGCAGCTCGTTGGGCTGCGTCGCCATCAGGGGGCCTTCGCTCATATGCAAATAAATTCACTTGTTACGCGGATGCCGTCGTCGAGGCTGCGCGAAAGCACTATGGTTTCCAGGGTAAAGACGGGGAAGCTGTGCGTGCCTGGGCCCGTCGTTTCGAGCTCGATTGTAATGATCGCAACGCGCAAATTCTTACTGCAAGCTATCTGCTCCCCTATTGCGAAGAGCTTCCAGCTTGGACGGTGATTCGTCTTGTGCACAAGGCGATTCAACCACCAAAATGTGACGAGGTGCAATCATGGCGCGCTTCGGTCTCCGTTTCGGCGTGGAGCAAGGCGTCCCAGGAGGTCCTTACTTGTGATGCCATCACCGCGAGCGCTTTCATTTTGCAGGTTCAGGATCTTTTTGACTTGCCGAGTGGGACAATCTGACCAGAGTGCCGCTCATTTTCCTTGGTTTGATGGAAAAAGAATAGAAAGAAAAATAGTAGTTGCCAATTAGATTCGAAAAGAAAAGAATGGTCTTCAATCACTCTCGCGTGCAGGTGAGCTTGGGCTAGCGACGTGCTGGCTGGAGCGCACCCCGCTTGGCGAGCACGTCGGCGCGATCGTTGTAGGTTTCATCGCTGTGGCCCTTGACATGAACAAACTCCACAGGGCGCACGGCTTGAACTTCTGCAAGGAGCTCGCGGCAGTTCTTGATAAGCGTCTTGTTCTTTTCCCCATTAAACTGGCCCATGACTGACTTGGCGGCGTATACCGAGTCGAAGCGAATTTCCACGGGCTCTGACGAGCTCGCGGGGAGGTTCTTGGCGTACTTGAGAGCCTCAGCGATTCCAGTCAGCTCAGCTGTGTTGTTCGAGCCATGCTCGGCGCCAAGGTAGCCATCTGATCGTCTGTCGAGCACAACAGGACCGCAATCTTCGTGGAGAGTTTGCGGGGTATCATCATTGCGCCATTTGAGCGCGACGACGCCCCAACCAGCCGGGGCTGCTGAGGAACGGACGTTTTTGTTGCCAATGCAGGACCCGTCTGTGTACATGACGAGCGTGCCGTCCGCTGTGCGCTTACTGGAGGAGGAAGACGACGACGACGACGATGACGAAGAAACCCGCTGTTTCTTGGCAGTGGCCGATGCGGCGCGTGGCTTCCTCTTGCGCGAGGCTGCCGCGGATGTGGCCGCAGTCGAGGACGATGAGGAAGAGGAAGAAGAAGAAGAGGAAGAAGAAGAAGAGGAATAAGGCCGACTGGAAGTACTCGAGCTCGAAGGAAAGGCTGCGGAGTAGCTGTAATCGAAGGCGGTCGGTGCCGTGCTGGTCGAGCTTGCGAGACGGCTCGCGCTGCTCGAGCTCGAAATTGAGGGTGACGACAAAGACCGGTACGAGTTGTACGAGTAGTTCGCGGGCTCAGGCGCATATCGTGGCTCCACGCGTGGCGCCGCACGGGGCGCCGCCCTCGGTGCGGCCCTTGGGGCTGCTTGAGGCGTCGCTCGGGGCACACGACTCGGCTCGCTCTTGGGAGCGGATCCAGCGCCCAAGTATTCCCGCGCGGCGCTCTCTGTGGAGAAGCTTTTGAACTGCGCCCCCGAGAACCCCTTCACCTGGGCCTCGCATTCTGCCCACGACCTGTAGAGCCCGAAGCTGCGGCCTCTGCGCACGGCGTACATTTTATTCTTGCCTGCGCCCCGTCCCATCTCTTTCCGCAGACTTCGTCACCGCCGCTGCAGGCAACCTCGCGGGGAACTCAGACTCTTCCACTCGCCTTGACGACGCTCGCGGTGCCGTCGCTCTTGCCGTCGCTACGCACCTCCGCGCGAGCTGCCACTGCTGCTCGCCTATCGTCGTCGTGGTTAGAATAAGAGGCGATAAGAGGTAGCCTATTCTCGTGTCTCCGCATGGCCTCTTGTAGCAAACCAGCCGATATGCGCGCAGAGAGCTCGCTGTCTGAGCTCCTCGGTTTCGCGCAAGCTCTGGCCTCTGGGTGAGGCTGTTGTCTCCTGCGAGCGAGGCGCGAGACGCGGTTCCGGCTTCAAGACCCTCCCAGTAGTCGGTCGATCAACAAAATGTCGAAGGGGGACGCTGGCGACTGGGTCGAGAAAGACAAAGACGCTCTCAAAGACCTTTGCTGGTCCAGCCGACACTGGTGCCCGCACCGCACTCAGCGTCTTCTGAACGCGACTCATGACGGCGTATCTGTATGCATGCCAAGGTATGCGCGCACGTCGCTGACCAGCCCTGTTTTGGCGCGTGCCGCAGTGCTGCTGCGACCGGCCCAGGCTGCGCGGTCTGCAGTTTGGGCTACACGGAAGTAGACATGACATGACAGTGGTGATGGCCAGAGGTCGACCGTCTCGAGACGTGGCACGGGCTTGCGCTGCGGCACTGCACCTGCCGCGCGTGCGAACGAGTACCGCTAATCCTCGCTCGTGCAGCTGGCGTGGGAAGTGTAAGAGCAATCGCAATAAGCCGCTTTTTGGCGCCAAAAGCCAAAAATTAATTAGAGCACAAGCAGGCAATAACGTAGACAATTGTTTACAAAAAGTTAATATTTCCGAGCGGCAAAATCGGGCATTCTTTTTGGGACTCAACGTCACGGTCCCTCCTTGCGTACGATAAGACGTACGGTAGCGATGGCTAAGTTTATCCTAGTCTAATGACCACTCGGGCTGCCAGTGCCAGTGCAGGAGAATTGAGCAGTACAAGCAATGACTCTGCAATCGCACAAAAAACCTCGAACGATGACGCCACCGGCCGCGTGCACTGCCTGCAATATCTGCTTTGTCGATCGATTTGGAGCGCAGCTCTGCAATCCAATGCACTACAGAAGGATCATGTTTCTCTTGTCGTCAGGCTAGGAAATGCTAGAGTTCTCATGAGAACGTGGGTACACACCACAGATTATCCTCGCGTATCATATGGAGTTACCTTAAAGAAAATTGAAAGAAATTCTTAAAACCTGAGCCATGCTGGCCAGCATGGCTCCATCGGTAAAACTTTTTTTTAGAGTAATCTTCCAAGAAGCCAAATTTTTGGCTTTTGGCGCCAAAAAGCGGCTTATTGCGATTGCCCTAAGTTTTACGAGGATACTAGGGGCTTGGCGGAAGGGAAGCCCAGACAGCCGGAGGGCTGAGCGCTCTTAACCTCAACGGTTCTCTCCCTCCTCACGTCTCACATGAGGAATGCATAAGAAAGAGGCCATTGCGCGAAATTGTATTGCTGGGATAATTGGCGGGAGGCCGCATGGACGCGCGAAGCGCGCGGCGTAGTAGTCTCCCGGCCGTGCGCACGAGGCCGGCTTCCGGGGCTGAAATCGCTCGCCCGTACAAGGACTATGACGAGTACCTGGCGCGTGTTCGTGAAGAGAGACACGAAGAAGCAAAACGTCGAGAGCGCGGCGAACCATCGAAACATGAGCGCTCTGTACAAACGATGATGAATTCGCAAAGTACAAGCGCGATCTGGAGACAGGAGACCCTCTTGAGCATGCAGCAGGGGCAAATCGAAGCACGACTTCGATTGCAAAAGACTTTGTGCGACCCAAGCGCTTTGCTTACGCGGGAACTCCTCACCACGCAGCAGCGGGCGAAGCGAATGATGTTTCGATTGAGCGACACCAAGTCTCCAGTAAATGGAAGGGAGCGCGAGGCTCCAGAAACTATTTCAACATGGCAAAATGCTGGTTTTGCGGCCGCAGAAACTCGCGTTGAGGGTTTTCGGGCGTCTGGGAAAGCCCGCACGCAAAAGTCTCATCCGCACTGGGCCTCGCAGCACATGGCGAGCATCGTGCGGCAGATCGGGACGCAGCGGCGTAAAGAAACCGAGATTGCAGAAGGCATGGAGCGCAAGATCATGGCATACGAAGAACGCAGGCAGCGCGAGACTGACCTTGCACTTTTGCGAGCA
This sequence comes from Aurantiochytrium sp. KH105, assembly GCA_003116975.1. Classification (NCBI taxonomy): domain Eukaryota; class Bigyra; order Thraustochytrida; family Thraustochytriidae; genus Aurantiochytrium; species Aurantiochytrium sp. KH105. The sequence goes on along the minus strand of BGKB01000062.1, from coordinate 157,004 downwards.
CAAGAATGCAGCGACTTTGTTGACTTTCTTGTCTTGGTAAATCGATACGGCCCGGTTCCGGACTGGCAGGTTTTCGCCTTTGGACGCGAGCGCTTTGGTCGTTTGCCCGGTCGGAGATATCAGAGGCGGGTCCTGCGCGCTGCACGGTGTATTCAAAACTCATGGTACGCCCATTGGAGTGTCTGGAGACCACGATGCATGAGGCTAGCCTGTAATGTACAGCGTCTTTACAGAGGTCATCGTGGACGCAAGAGAGCCGCAACACGACGCTCGCTTCTTGCTCGTGTCGACGCCACGTTCAAACAATTGGAGCGCACGCTCATGTGCATTACCTTTCAGTCGTGGCTGATCTACTGCAAACGGAGTCTGCGCGTCAAAATGTTAATGCGGCGTGTAGGAAATCGCGTTGTCTGGAAAGCTTTTGCAAGCTTGGCTGCTTTCGTGCGTGATCGTCGCGAGGTCCGGGAGGCGAGGCTCCGGCTGTACCTTGCGCGTATTGTGCTCGAGCGGCAGGCTCGGATCATGATACAATGGCGAAATGCAGCACGAAGAGACCGAGCCGTTCGTGACTTTGCAGTGCGTATCATGTCGGGTGTCAAGCTTCGCGTTTTCGAGGCTTGGTTCGATTTTACCTTGGCCTCGCAGTCCGTTCGCGCAAAGATGGTCGTCTGGGTGGCACGCGACTACTGTCAACAAGGCGTTATGCGCATTCTCGGCTGTCGTGCGATGCAGAGAGCTATCCGAGGTCATTGCGGTCGAAAACGAGCTTGCTGGCGTCGCGAGGATCTCGCGCTTCTGGAGAGACAGAGGGCACGCGCAATACTTTCCGCCGAAGACAGCGCTCGGCGGGCCGGATTGGATGCTGGAACTGCGCAAAGGCTCTCGACGGCGGTGGCGACGTCGACGCAAGAAGTGGTCATCCAGCTTGGTGCCCTTCAACGGGCTCGGAATCGCACGAGTCCACTGTCTCCGGTATTCGAAGTGATGGTGGCCTCGAGGCGCGAAGCGCGACGTCATGAAGTGAGTTTTTGGGTGCGCATGACGACGAGAAGCCGTGTGGTCCGGCAAGAGGTGGCCAGACGTCTTCGCGTGGAGCTCTTGACCGCGTTGAAGCTTGGCTACCAAGTGGCACTCGAGGACAAAATGGTAGGACATTCATTACTCTCTGCCCCAGGGCTCAAATTAATGCAGCTATGGGCGCGCGAGGAATGCAACGACAATTCAACCTTGGTTGGTCTTCTACCTGCGTGCAAGGATCTACATGAGTGGAAGTATGCGCGTGATCACTTTCCTGTAAGTCTTCACGCGTGGGCAGTGTCACAGAAGGTCACAGGCGGCGAATGGTTTGAGGCACTTCCACAATCAGCGCTGGGCGGTCTTGTTTGCGTAGGATGCGTCTGGAATCAGCTTTTAGAAGCTTTGCGAAGCGCTTTGTCAGAGCATCGTGTGGAACAAGCACAATGGGCGTGGCTTTGGGCCGAGATTGCGTGCGTCGACTCGAGTAAGGTGCTGCAACATGTGGAGCAGACGGAGACGAAGAGCCAAACAAGACGCGATTCGGCGCTGGATACTTCGAGTCGCGCTAAATGCTGCCATACGCCAAGTTGAGGCGTAGAGGTAGACAAGATACGATTCGGAACTTTTCCTCTTATTATGTTTCATTCACAAAATTATCTATTGCTTGGCCTTGGCCTAGAATTGGCAGGCTAAAAAGCCTCCCCATTTCCCTCTTTCCCGTTACCACGCTCGCTATAGTCAGAGGACGCGCGACCGAATGGCATGGTTTTGGCTGGACTGGAGTGACTCGACAATAACACGAACACAAGGAGATACTTGGCTTGACGGCCAGCCGGCTGACTGGCTGGCTGGTTGGCTTCGTGAGTACAGTTAAACACTGGGGAAATACTCCCCGACGATGGCAAAACTAACCATCATCTGGGCCAAGCCAACCAGGGCGCCGAGAAAGGTGCCGACGAGAATGAGCTTGAACTCGTCCTCCTCGAAAACGGGGTGGAGGACGCGCTCGAATTCTGCCGAGGGGAGCGCTTGCATCTTGACCCTAATCTCCGTCTCCAGATCCAGGGCCTGGTCAGTGTAGTCGTGCATGAACTGAATGATGTTCTCGATCTCATTGACGGTCATATCTTGAATATCTCCTCGCATTTTCGCAAAGTTTTCCGGGCCCATGTAGCGTTCGACGAGTGGTCGCGAAAAGCCAATGAGTCTATCCGTGAAACTGTCGGCATGGCTACGCAAAAGCGCCTCGAACTTGTCCGATTTTGGCCCGTTCATCATGTACCACCAAATGTTCTTTGAATGTAGCACCGTGGCGACCATTTTGGAGGCGAACTTTGCGCTGGCAACTTGCTGACGTTTCAAGAAGAGACCATGAAGTGTGACGCGACCGCAGCAAATCTTGCGCGGTTCGATGGGCTGGAAGATGGCCTTGAGCGCAATGAGATTGGTAAAGTAGCCAACAAAGGCACCGAGGGCGGGTAGCAGGTAGTCGGAAATTGGCGTCGGGATGGCCCAGCGAAAGAGGATCGTCTGCACGCATCCAAAGAGAAAACCCAGGTAGAAGCCCGAGTTCTCAATGAAGCGGAGCTCCTTGGCACCGACGGACTTGAAGACATCGACGAGAAGAGCCGGGTGCAAGACCATTTCGCGAACGCACATATGCTTGAGGTCGTACACTTCATCAAGGTTGTCGACGAGGTCGCTCATGAATCCCGCGGTGAAAGAAGGGAGTTCTGCCAAGGACCAGGACTTAATCTGCTCTTTGACGGCGGATTCCGTTCGCTTCCATGCGGTCGTCTTTTCGATAATGTACTCGTCGGCAAGCTTGTCGACGACTCTTGTGAGTGTCACTTCGAAGCCCTCCTCGAGATGCAACGCAGCCTTTTCCTTTTCGATGCGTCCAAAAATTTCACGAATGTTAAACAGCTTTTCGGTCATGAGATCGACCGAGTCGCTGGCCATTTTCTCGGCCTTGGTAGGCACGATACCCTGCCAGCCGATGCATCCGAGAGGCTCATTTTTTATGCGAAAGAGCTCGATGCCCCAGAACTGCAGCGGGCCAAAGGTGAGCTTGAGCGCCTGAAGTTCAAAATGAAAAAATCAGGTACGACAATGAGTAAAGTGTTAGTTCGCCCTGAGCCTGGTGATCGAGTGCAAGGTGCGAGAAACGAGCAGCAGCAGTCGTCGTCGTTTCCGTCGTCCTTGTCGTGTTGAGGTCAAGAGGGCCCCCTCTTGGAAAACGCAAAGCCTAACTTACCACCACGTTGGTCCCGTAGCCTACGATGCCGGAGATAATAGGCATGAGCAGGAAAAACCACCAGGGGAGCGAGCTGTCCGCCAGCATCCTCCCGTCGTCCTCGTCCTCGAGCAGCACGAGGTCCCCGCCGTCGCCCCGGAGCCCCGGCGTCGTGAGCGCGTGTGCGCCCGCGGCCCATACGAGCTGGGCGGCCGCCACCGAGAGGGCCGAGGCGGCCGCCTGCCGCAGCGCGCCCCGCGCCCTCGCCGTCATCCTCCCCGCGCCGCGCCGCCGCTCCCGCCCGCCCGCACGCACGCTCGCTCGCCGACCCCGCCCCGGTACTTCACTTTCCCGTTTGCCGCCGCCCATCGCCGCGCTCTCCAAGGCGCCCAGCGCGCGCGCGTGCACGTGCGGGACGGTACTCGGCCGGCGCCCTAAATCGGGGCCCCAAATTGGCCCGCCGAGAGCACCCTCTTCTTTCTCCCTTTGATCTTTCCTGCTTCGTCGCGGAGGCTGTTGACGACGGCGAGACCTCGCTCGTCGACGGCTTGCGGCAGCGGGTCTGGGTTCGCGGGGAGGAGGGCGGGGCGGACGAAGGAAGGCAGGAGTGTAGTATGGATAGCGAGAATGTATTGTGTATAGTGTACTAATTTCACTGGAGCTTTTTGGTGTTCGTCACGGCGTTTGCGGCCGGCACGCGGAGCAAGGGCGAAAAGGCGAGAGCCCCGAAGACGGCACAGAGTGTCCAGATGGTGTTGACGTAGGCCCAGCCGTACCAGTTGACCATGATGCTGAGCGGATAGCCGGCAGCTGTGCCGCCAATCTGGGCCAGGGATTTTGTGAAGCTACGCACAAAAGAAGGTTCAAGGTGAGGTTAGACATCAACCCAGTCATACACGGGTTGAAGAAATGTGACTTACCTGCCTGCGGTTGACGGTGCCTGGGGGAAAACTTCTCGAGCTGCGTGGAATAAAGGGAGGGGGAGGGGGGGCAAGTGAGTCGCGATAGAGTGAAAAAAGGAGCAAAGACCTGCGAAAAAACGTACCGGTGAGGCCAACAAGCATATGAGGACCAAACGACAAGAAGCCAAACAAAAAGTATAGACCGGCCAGACCCAAGGTCTCAATGTCCTTGGGGAAGGGAAACGAAGCGATGGCAATCATGAGCGGCGCGAGCAGCGCAGTAAAGAGAACGATGACGGGCCCACGTCGACCTCGAAAGAGACGATCACTAAATGCACCAGCGCTAATCCCCCCCACGAAGCCGCCAAATTCCAAGGCAATCATACAGTCGCGCGCAGTTTCGAGCGCGACGCCGCGATTTTCCTGCAGAACAATCAATGTCCAGTCCTGAACACCAACGCGGAGTGCCTGCAAGCAGGCATAGCCAATCCCGAGACTCAGGAGATTGACAGAGGTGCACATTTCCACAAGCGTCTGCGTCCATGAGGCTGACTTTGAGTTTGCGGGCGAAGACGTTTGCTTGGAGCTTGCTTTATTGTCTTGTGACGATGCCGAAGCACTTGCGTTGGTCTCGGCTTTCTCGCCAGTGTCATCGCTGGGACCATTGCGGAGGAAGACGCCAAGCACGGCGGCAAAGGAAAGCCCAATGAACCCTGGGGCCCAGGTAGCAGCGCGCCAGCCGTAGACTTGAACGATGGGCGTGAGAATGATGGGGCAGAGTGCGCTACCTAGGTTTTGGTTCGTAGAGAGAATGCTGTACCAGATGCCCCTGTTGGGCGAGTCTTCGAACCAGTTCATGAAGATGGCCGCAAGAGCAGGCCACGCAGCGCTTTGCACGACGCCGTTCGTACTCCAGAGCGCGAGATCAACAACGTTGGGTCCACTTTGGAACATGGCTACGTTGCAAAGACCTGTGATGGCAAGCGTGGCAGCCAAAACTAGGGCCGGCGGCGCCGAGTCGACGAACGGTCCAGCGATGAGTTTGCCGGCGCCATAGGAGAGCTCCATTGCCGAGCCAAAGAGACTGACTTCATCTTTGGGTCGGCCGACAGTCCTAACGAGCTCATTGAGCCAAAAGGCGTAGTTCTTGCGATTGAAATAGAAGACCATGTACGATACATAGATGAGCGCAAAGCTCACGGCTTGCGCCGCGTGACTACGACCGCTCATGCTCTTTGACGTCTCGACTCGTCTCGTCTCGTCTCGTCTCGTCTCGTCTCGTCTCACGTTGCTCAGCCTCGGGTGTTTCTTTGGCTATGCGCGAGACGGGACGGCCGATGGCGAAACAAATCACTCGCCACCCTTGGCCTCGCTCGTGCTAAACGGCGACCTCTTCGTTTTCGGTGAGAGCAGGGGCAATGGTGGCAAAGGTTCGTCCTTGGCGCGCAGGTCTGCGCTGCAGGTAATCGTGTCTGTCGCAGAAGCCAGGATGTCAAGGGCTGCAGGGTGTCGCGTGGAGCCCCTCTTGAACATGAAAAGAAAAGAAAAGAATAGAAAAGAAAAGAAAGGCCCACTCTGAGCTCCACGTCGTGCGTCCTCGCCGCGGTGTGAATAGATCCGTTCAGAGACGGCGGCCTGCTGGCATGGCATGGCATGGCACGGTATGCCTGGTTTCATGGACGAGTTTACCACTTCGGAATGGATCGATGATTGAATAAATTGTATGCAAGTGAAGGCCTTAATGGAATAATGAATAAAAGGACCTGGCGGCAAGTTATTCTCATTCTTGACTTGCAGAGCAAAAGCCTCGCAGTTGAAAATCCGCTTACTTCTTTTCTTAGATTCTATTCTTCGTCCTGATTTCGCCTGGTAAATTCTAAAGCGAGTCGCTAGCGAGGGGATGCGGCGGCCGCAGCCTGGGGAGACGCTATCAAGTGCTGCTGGTCCCGTCGGCAGCGGCACGCGCAAGAGCGCAAGAAAGAGCCATGGGCAACCAAATTGGCGGCCCTTTGGCTCGGTTCGGGCATCGCGTGCTGTACGGGCCAGCGGCAAATCATATGACGGAGGATGAGCTATGGGAGTATCGAGCTCGCATTGCCAAACCGATCCCGATTTTGGCTCATAAAGCGCGAACATTTGAGCCAGACGACAATGTCCGGGGCCAAGAGTGGAAGACCATGAACATTTTGTCGGCAGGACTGGGATTCGATGTGCAGGTAATCAACCAGCTGTACTCGCTGTTTTGCATCGCAGATTTAGACAACAGTGGGATGATCGATGTGTACGAGTTTTTGGTGTTTTTCGATTTGGAGAATTCCCCGTTCAATCGTCGCATGTTTGGTGTCTTTGACATGGACGCATCGGGTGAGATTGACTTCTTGGAGTTTGCGTGCGCGATTTGGAATCTGTGCACGTGGCCCATCGCGCGTCTTCCGGCATTGATGTTTTGCGTGTATGACCAGGACAACTCTGGTCAGCTTGACCTGAAAGAATGTGAAGACCTCGTCATGGACGTCTATGCCCAGCGCAAGGTACGTACCGGTGCGGGTTTGCTCATTGACTCATTGCGTGGTGTCGCGACACCCGGATTGTATAAGGGCGACATTCTCGTCAAGGAAAACGACTTTGTGGCGTGGGCTGATGAGCATCCAGAGAGCTATTTTCCGCTCAAATGCCAATGGCTTTTATTGCGCAATAAAGTGCTGGGGATAGACTATTGGGAGCACATTGGTACGAAAGCGCGCGAGCGGACAATGAAGCAACTGGAGGGGATCATTCGGCAGACACTGGGTCCTCCGGGCGCCGAAGAAGCGGTTCGCTTGTCATTGGAAAAGGCGGCAGACTTTCGTGCGGGCGAAATGCAGCGCAAGCAGCAGGAGAAAATGTGGGAGGCAGAGGATGAGCAGGAGACTGGAGCAATCGATGAGGAGACAACTGATCTCAAGGCACTCGCCCGAGCAGAAGACGCCTTGGAGGATGAGAATGCTTTGCAAGAGCGTCTCAAAGCTGTTTCGTATCTTCGTGTTGCGCGCAATAAACGCTACAAGGAGTGGTACAAGACACTGAGCAAGATTGAGGAACGCTCGGACCCGCTCTCAATGTTGATGCGATTCAGTAAGCGTGATTTAGCGCACACGCTACGGAAGGAGTTTGATGAAGCATGGACGCGGGCTATGTCGGAGCTGCAGCGGCGTACATACGATCGCGAGGGTCGACTACGACGGCTCGTTGGTCAGAAAAAGGGCAAGGAGGATTTATACTTTGTGCGCAAAAACCCACTCTCCCTCAGCGAAGAAGAGCTTCGAGACTCGCGCGTACGGTACTCGACGACAGATGGTAAGCTGACTTGGGCAGAACAGCAGCACGAGGCCCACAAGCGCAGGAAACGCGAATTTCGACATGCGGGAGGAAACGCGCACCTTGCGCATGGCGTTTTGAGCAAGGAGAAGCTTTTGGAGAGCAAGGAGCGCGTACGAAGGGATCAGGCGGAGATGCGTCGTTTTATAGGTCTCGAGGAGGACGAGGACGAGGGCGAGGACGAGGAGGACACTGAGTCGGACGAGGATAACAAGGACACAAGTAAGCACATTAAGGGTGGCGCGAATGGGACAAGTGCGCTTGCGAAGGATGACCAAGACTACGACACTGATGACGAAGAGGCAGAGCGGGAAGCGCGGACCGAGGAGTTGCAGCGACGTCGGCGATCGGACCTTATCCGACAAGGGTATGCGAACGCACCTGCGTCGACTCGTCGTGTTGCGGCGCCAGGGCAGTACGTTCTTCAAAATTTGAAGCGCGCGGACCCAGCGTGGCGGGCCAAGATGCAGAGACGCGCGGAGCGTTTGCAGCAGGGGCTCGATCCAGGATCTGGCGATAAACCTTTTCGACCACGGCAAGGGCGCCGTATGAATGCGCGGGTCTTTGCTTTGTAGAAGATGTTCAATAATAATAATAATAATAACGTGCGACCTTTACGCGTAAACTTCCAGAGGAGACCGCTTGTATTTCTTTCAATGAAACATGTGAGCAAGGATATAAGATATTGAAGAAATGAAGAACAGATAGCTAAACAGCCAGCTTCGTAGAGGCATGCTGACAGACAGTGTTCTCGTGTTTGGCGATTTTGGGAGGCAACTTGAAGGCAAGGGAAGCTGCAGTCAGCAAGACTATACAAGCAAAGGCTGGTCCAGATCTTTACAAGGCAGCCAGAATTTCCTGTCAGGCTGGAATCTGATCGTCTTTTTCTTCGTTTATTTGTTGTTGCAAGACAGCTCTTTTTTAGTTTTACCATGGTATTGCATTGCATTGCATTGCATTGTATGGCACGTTGAGATTACTTCACTCAGCAATCAATTGGCTTGCAACGAAGGGGCAAGAAGGGGGAATTATGAATATTGCGGAGGATGGTCGGGGTCGGCCGCCAGCAATGGCAAGAACGCAGCAAGATGTCAGGTGGTTGCAAAAAGCTGACTTCACGAGAATGTCGTTCAAGCGCAGGATGTGAGCGACGTGCGCCCAGGAAAACTGCCAAGAACCACCAATAAAGAAATTTCCTCCCCCTTTTCCTTCCATTCTATTTCCTGGCCGGGCAAGTGGCTGGCATCAACGGCTGTGATGAAAGAACAAGGATTCGTCTCAAGTGAATTCGCGTCGGACGTCGGGCGCAGGCGATTCGCGTGGCTTGCTGTTTTGGCTGGCTTGCTGACCTGGTTGATTCCTTTGCAACCTTCGCCCTCCTAGCTTTGCCAACAACGCTAGGGTGTGCCACTACTCGCAAGCAGTGCACAAGAGGCTGACTCGCGGTGTCTCCCACCCACGTTGCGTGCAGGGCCGTTGACGCGTGCGTTCTTGCGCTATTGGCCAGTCAGGCAGACTCACTGTGGCAGTGAACCCTCCCTCCGCCGCGCCGAGGCACGCATTCGCATTGGCCGGCCACTCCATCTGCGTCGCATCGGCGGGGCGGATGTGCTTGTGCAAGTGCCTCTGCGCCTTGCTTGTGCTGTCTCGTAGTGCTGAGAGCGCCGCTGCATTTGGCAACGGCGACTCGAGCCTCGGCGTTATACTTCGCGTGCGCGGATTCTGCGCGCCAGCTCCGACGTCGGCACCGTGGGGACGCGCGGACCCGACCGCGGGCCGACAACCACCATGGCCACTGGCTCCGCGCCGCGCGAAGGGCGTGGGCGTGCGGCGGTCCTCAGTCGGCGTGGAAAGCATCCGAGGGCGGGTTCCGAGCCCCTCCGAGGTGGGCGCCCGGGAAGCGCGCGCGGCGCCCGGGGGCACGAAAACCGCCGGCAAGACCCCTGCGTGGGGAAGGAACGCGCGCAGCAGAGGCCGCCTGCGCCTTGCTGGTCGCTCTCGCGCGCCAGCAGCAGCAGAGGGCTCGACGACTGGCAGCAGCGAGATCAACTCATCTCCTTGCCAAATAAACGTCGTTCCGACGAAGGGAGGGGCGGGGCAAAGGGGAAGAAGGAAGGGAGGGCACCTCGCTGGGGACAACAGGCGGGGACGCGCCACTGCGCGCGAGTCCAATCCTGGTAGAGGGAGTCTGTCTGCAGCGCAATCTGCTCAGCTAGGCTAGCTAGGTCGCTAGCTAGCGGTCGCCAGCTAGCTGTTGCAACAGTCTGTAGCTGCAGCTGCAGCTGCTGGTTTCCTATGAAGCGCGTCTACTAAAGCTCACACATCCATATGGCAACTTTTGCGCTCCAGCCTCGCGCAGACACGAAAAAAAATCGCTCCCACAGACGCTGAGGGGAAGCAGCGTAGGGGCGGCAACACGCCGCGCCCAGGCGACTGCAGCAGGACCGAGAAGCTAAGGGGCTGTCCTGCGGCCGCTTCTCAGGCCGCAGCCGTCCCCGCACGGCCGACGTGCCCCGCAGCTCTGGGGGAGATATCCGCAGCCGTGGAACTCCCAGCGAACGCAAGCCCCGCAGACGTCACAGTGGCCCGCAGAGGCGCTAGGCGCCGCGGTATTAGTATCTAAGGCGCCGCGAACGCGAGGAAGGCCAAAGCAAAGCAGCGCGAAGAGGCCCGGCGCCGCGCGCAAGTCATTGGCGGCATCCAGCCTTCGCCGCGCTTTGCTCCCTTCCCTGCTCTTGTTTCTCTCTTTCAGAATTTTCAGGTTCTCCGCTGCTTGTCGGACGAGCCTGGCGGGGCCGGTCGGCCGCCCGGTCGGCCTGTTCTGCGTCGAGGCGGACGGACGGTTGGGTTCACGGGCCTGCTCTGACTCACTGACTTTCTGGCGGGCTGGCTGGCTTGATGGATGGCTGGCTGGCTGGCTCGCCGTACTGCCACGGTGGCTCTCTGCGGCAAGACGCGAGCTCGTAGAAGTGCCGCGGGGGCAGTGGGAGTGGCAATGGCCGCAGGAAATGCGGCAGGGGAGCGGCTACTGGCCGCGGCAGCAGTGGCAGCAGGCTTTGCCACCCCCCCCCCCCGAGAGCGATTTGTGTGTGGGCGCGGCGAGGGCGAGCGCAAAAAGAATCCACTTCGCCCAGCCGCGGCTGCATCTCCGGGCGCACGCGGCCCGCAGCCTGCTGCCGCTCTGGGAGAGTAAGGCGGCCGCGGGCCGCCCACCAGCCAGGGAGAGGCCTGGTCGCGGCCCTCTCCGGCCTTTGTCTCGCGCATGCTTGCTTGCAAGCAAGCATGCATGCATGGACGGACGTGTACTCACAGGCGTGCCTGCGTCGTGCCGCGAGATACTTCCGCGCGGTAGGGCCAGCAGCAGTGGCAGCTGGCTGATAGAGGGCGAGCCTACGGCGGCAGTGGCCCGTGCTTAACCTTGGCGAAAGGAACTGCGGACCGCAAAGCGCTTATCTGCAAGAGGGCCGGAGGCCACTGTTGGGCGCTGATACCATTGGCTGAGGGCTTCGGCGTTCTAGCGCTCTATCCCCTCTGCTTCCCTCCCTCCCTCCTCCGCAATGGCCGGCCGAGGCCGACCGCGCTGGCGGCACGGCTGCAGCAACCGCCGGGGCCTGGTGCCCCCGCCAGCCAGGCTAGGCGCGGCGGGGCAGCGCGGGGCAGGGCGTGCAGCGCCTTGTTACCTGCTTTGGTCGGCCTGTGCTCCCGCGCAAGAAAGGCGGCGGAACCGGCGGGAAATGAGACGAGCGATCGAACGCGGTGGGCGAGCGCCTCGGCCGCGCTTGGTTGGATTCACGAGGCAAGCAGCGGCAGCGGTGGCAGCCGGCCACGGCGCTGCAGGCATATGTATACGTGCGCATGTATGTATGTACATGGGGATATGCGCACGGAGTCAAGAGCGCTCTGCGGCGGCGCTCATCAGACGGCGGCGACGCCGCGGCTCGCTGCGGGGGATGTAGCGCCGTGGTGGCTGGCTGCCAGGACAGATGACAGCGGGGCCAGCTGCGGGAGCCCCCCCCACCGCCCCTCCCCTCCCCCCCCCACCCCACCCCCCTCCCCCTTTTCCCCCTCAGCCACTCGGGTGCGTGTGGGGGCGCGGCGATTCAGTCTGACAGTGTATGAGGGGCGCGCCACCAGCGGTTTCGTTGCATCTGATGCGGCTCCGTGCCGACACCTGTGGAGGCGCGCGCCAGGTAGCGCGCTGCGGGGCCGAACGAGCCCCCGCTCTCCGCAGGGCCCCGCCTCAGACGCCCGCACCGCAACATCCACCGGCGCCACTCCGTGCCTTGCTCCCGCCAGACCTGCGCCGCCAGTCAAGCAGGCAGGCCACGGGGGGCGCAGCGCCGCGTCGCACCGCCTTGGTCGCATCGCATCGCATCGCATCGCATCGCATCGCATCGCATCGCATCGCATCGCATCGCATCGCATCGCATAGCATCGCATCGCATCACATCGCATCGCGTCGGATTGCCAAACCCAACGTGCGGGAGAGTGAGGGAGCAGAGTGACGTCTGTCCTCGACTCCCGGCCCTATAGCGCGCGGGCTACGTGGTGCTGTGCTGCCACAGCCAGCTAGCTGCAGCCAGCCAGCTGCAGCCGGTGTGTCGAGGCGAGGTCTGACTTGAGCATTGGCGGCGGGAGAAAAAAGCGAAAATCCAAGGAGCCGCAGGTCGGTCCTCGAAAAGAAAAACAGCCAGCGGCAGCGGTCTGGCGGGCGGCCTGGCAGGCTGAATGGCAGGCAGGCAGGCATGCGACCAGTGTCAGCGCTGCCAGTGCACAGCGGCGGTCGTCCGCTTCGCCACTTCGCCTCGGCTTCTCTCTCTCTTGACTTCGGCCTTCTCGATTCTTCTCGTTGCCTTGCAGTGCGCTGGGAGCTTTGGTGCGAAGGTCACCATGGAGAGGTGGAATGGGGGAAGGGGGGTGAGGCTGCGAGGCGTTGACTCGCTCGCCTTGGTTGCTTGCCTCGCGGCGTTTCTTTTCGATCTATTTGCGCAGTTGTGCTCCTTATTCCTCCTCCCTTCCCTCTCCTTTCCTTCCGTCATGCTTTCTCTTATTTTACCCAATTCTTTCCAATTCTTATTTTACTTTCGCTCTCTCTACCCCATCTCGCTCACGCCCTCTCAAACCCCTTTTTTTCGCTCCGTCCTCAGCTGCCCCTCCACTGCCACTGGCTGCGCACTCTTTCGTCCTCGCCTTCGCGCTTTACTGCTTTCCCCCTTCCACCCTCTCATCCCAACAACACTCTCCCCCCCACCAGGCGCGTAGCATCCGCCGGCGGCAGCGGCTGTGGTCCCGCAGCGGTCCCCAAGGCGAAAAGCTGCGTTGGGGCCGAAGAGGGAAAGAAATTCGCCTGCTGCGCGACGCTCCCACACCTCGCGATCGGGGGCGGAGGACCTGTGAATTTCGGTCGCCTGATCGATTTGGCAAGCGTTCGATAAAGCCGCGAGCCCCGCAGAGGTACTCACAGCTTGCCAGATGAGCGGCGTAATCAGGCGCCTATTTTGCCGATATCCTCACAAAATACTTTGAACTCGGGCGCCGATAGCCCACAGCTTGGCAAAGCTAGCTTTCCGCCGGCCCTTTTGAGATCCAACCAGCTTGTCCTTGGAAACATCGCGGCGTAAAAAGCAGGCGAGGCCGGCCCGACGGCCGCGGCAGACTTCTAAAGAGAGAGAGAGAGGCGTGCGCAGCGTCGTTGTGACCGCTCGCCCTTGCACGCCGCCGCCGCCGCCGCCGCCGCCGCAGCCGCAGCCGCAGCCGCCGCGCGAGAAGAGCGCCGCTCTCCCCGCCGCCGCGCCCGCGCGCAGACCCCGTTCGCGCGCAGGCCGTACATTCGTGCGTTGCGCCTTCGCGGAGATTGAGCAGCGCCAGCGCTCAAGGCGCATCATTGGCTGCCCAAGTCGGCAGACGCGCGCCGCCTTCGCTTTCGCCCCCTTCCGCCCGCGCGCGCGCCCGCGAGGCTTGCGCGTGGGCGCAGGAGTAGGACGCAGCCGCCCACCCCGCGCGCAGGCGCCGCGCCCCGAGCGCGCCACCGTCGCCCGCGCAGCGCGTGCGTCGAGCAGGAGAGCTCCAAACTCCGCTCGCTCGCTCTCTAATTAACTAGCTAGCGCCCTATCCCGCGGCGCCCTCCCGGCCCGGCGCGGCCCGTCCTTCCGCCTACCCGCCGCCGCGCCGTGCCCGCGCGCCCGCGCCCGCGCCCGCGCGCCCGCTCGCGAGCCCGCCGCCCGCGAGCGCGAAAGAGCGCGAAGGCGAGAGAGGCCGCCCGGCCGACCGACCAGAGTTAGCCACGAACAAGGAGACAACAGACAAGAGAGAGAGAAAAAGAAAGAAGGCAAGAAGAAGGGGAAACAGAAGGGTAGCGCGGAGCTCCCCGCGTTCCCCACTACTCCTCCCCTCACCTCACCACTGTCTGCTTGAAGCACTAACCTTCGGGGGGGGTTTTCAGCCTCGCCGGCCCCTCCGTCCCCCAAGCAGAAGCAGAGCGGCGCCGATTTCGCCGAGGCGGAGATGGGGAAATCTAGAGACGCGACGAGCAAGTCCGCGAGCTCGAAGGCCTCGAGCCGCAAGCGGCACGGGTCGCTGCAGTCGCACGGGACGGGCAGCGTCGACCACAACTCGAGCACAGGAGGGTCCACCAGCTGCCTCAGCGCACCAGTGGTGGAGGCGCCCCCCACCATGAAACGCACCTGCGAGAACTGCACAAGGGTCAAGGTCAAGTGCGAAGGCTACCCCATCTGCAAGCGCTGCGAGCGCCGCGGCATGGAGTGCGTCTTCCGTGAGCAACACAAGCGAGGTCGCAAGCGGCAGCCCGAGTACTTTGCACAGCAGCCTATGCAACCTTACCAGGTCGTCAGTGGTGGACAGACCTACATCATTAGACCTGGAACCCAGAACCCGTACATGCCACAGAGTGTCCAGCAAGCTTTGCAACAACCGCAACAGCAGCACCAAGGCTCGTCGCAATTGCTCAACAACTTCAACAGCATGCCCTTCTTCGGCAACACCAACAACAGCAACGGCACCAGCAACAGCGGCAATACTGGCAACCCCGCTGCCCTTTTATCAGGTTTTCCACAGTCACAACAGCAACAGCATCAGCTGCAGCAACCATCGGTGAACAGCTACGCTTATCCTGGCGCCCAAAACATGTCCCAAGGCAGCATGGACGCCGCAACGAATGTGTCATCCTCGGCTTCCTCGGGCACGACAGCGCCAACTGCTGGCTCTGCAAGTGCCTCGTCCTTTGGTAGCATGCAACTCGCGCCGGGCAACGCGAGTGGTGATGCTAACTCTGCGAGCGGACCTTCCTCGTCTTCAGCTCTCACGAGCAACAGCGGCAGCACCAGGAGCATCAGCAGCACCAACAATAACAACAACAGCAACGCAGGCACCAACGCCAACCAGACCGCTGGCAGCAGCAACAATAGCACTACCACCACAGCCACCAACAATCCCTTTCTCCCACTTCAGAGCCAGGACATGCAAAGCGGGGGCATGCAGTCCTGGATCGCCAACAGTGGGCTCAGCTCAGACGCCGCGATGCAAATTCTTCTCCAGCAGCAACAGCAGACTCAGCAACGACCGACCCAGCAGGGCACGACCATGCAGGGCCAGCATATGCAGCAGCAGCCGCAGCAGCAACAACAACAACAACCCAACATATTCCAGCATATGCAGCAACAACAACAACAGCAAAATGGATTGAACCCGATGATGATGATGTGGATGAACCCACAGAACCAGCAGCAGTTCCAGCAGCAGTTCCAGCAGCAGCAACAGGGACAGCCGTACCAGCAACAACACCAACCACAGCAAAACCTCATCCAGAACCAAAATCATATGCCAGCAACCTCGCTCCCCGGAGCAAACCTTTCTGGGATCCCCGTCGCCATGTCGCAGCAAATGCCCTCAAATCAGCAGTTCCTCGCAGGCTTGCAGCGCAAGGCCTCAAGACCACGCACCTCAGCGGCTGCGTCTACTACCACGGAAACGCGCAAACGTTCGAGCTCAGACAAGATCTCGCGCAAGCGCAACCGCGAATCGCCCTCCGGAAGGACCCACCACCACAAGCATCACCACCACTACCACGGACACAACTCCAGCCAGTTCCGGCGACAACGTGACAGCGGCGGAAGCAGTGGTAGCGAAGAGGAAACCGAGCGTCAGAATCGACCTGACAAGCGTCAAAAGGGCCAGACCACCCCTCTGGCTAACGAGAGCCCCTCCAGCGAGGAACGCATCTCGAGCCTTTCGGACCCTCTTCGACGCATTCTCGTCGTCTTTCTCCGCCTTCTCGGCCCGCAAATGCAGGATCGCTACTTTCGCATTCTAGCCGGTCAAAAGGGTGACGACCGCATGCCTCGCTTTGCCTCCATTGAGTCTTCACGGAGCACCAAGGCCACGCGCTTCTTCTTTTCCACCCTTATCCGGTTCTTTAGCGCAAAGGGCGACTCCCTCACCGAGAGCGTGACCCGCAAGTGGGCCGACAAACTGCAGTACATTTTTACGTCGCGCGATCCGAGCTCGCGCCTCGCCACGACGCTAGCACGCGAGGATCCCGCCAGTGGAGAAATGTATGTCGGCCCACGCGTATCGCGGCCTTATCAATCTGCCAACGGGTCGGGCACCTCGGAGGACGACGCCGTTCCTTTTTCGTCTGCCGTGGGATCTGGCAGTGGACCCGGCTCCGGCGAGTCGAGCGGCAGCTTCAGCGGCAGCGTAGAGGGTGTCAGCTCCAACAGCGGCGGAGAGAATCAGGCAGGGTCAGATCGGGACTCGGGGTCAAACTCGAACTCAAACGAAATCCGACGCGATCTCTCTCCTGGCCAACGTAGTCCAAGTCCGCCCGGAACGCCCGTCGAGATCGAAGAGCGCCACTTCCGGCTCAAAGAGACGCCCATGTCCTCGGGACTCGCATGGCTTCTCGGCAGCAGCAGCAGCAACACGAGCAGCAACTCCGAGGACAGCCTCGAGCACACGCGCACACCGCTCCTCAAGATTGCCTGCCTCTGGCGGCATTCCAAGAGCATGCAAGGTGGTGCGCCGTACTTGAGCTTTATCGACGTCAACGCCGCGATGAACTCGATGCTTGGCGTGCGCAGCGCCAAGCAACTGCTGCCGCTGCGCGGCTTTTGCGACGGCGTTCTCCCCTACGGCCTCGATCCTCTGGTTGAGATGCTTGTCAGCCCCGAGGAGGTGACGCGGTTTGTGCTGGCGATCAGCAGCAAGGTCGAAAGTGCTGTCTCCAAGCTCCGTCGTCCTGCTAACCATCATGGCGAGCGGGCCGGCTCGAGTGGCAGCTCTGGTGGCAGCTCAGGAGGGGTCCTTGGCAGCTCAGGGAGCAATCCGAATAACCAGAGTGGAAGCAACAGCGGCTCCGGAAACGACACTGCGGCAATGGTCTCGGCTGACTACTCGTCTAGCTCCAGCTCGCACAGCGGCCTTGGCGGCTCCGGATCCGCTGGCAATGGCTCGGGCGAGAGCAACAGCAACGAGAATAGCGGATCCGCCGGCTCGAGTGGGTCCGGTCGCAATCGGTCCGAGGAGTCCAACAAGGCAGGTCTCTCTCGTCACCACCATCATCACCATCGCGAGGCCGCTGCCAGCAGCGACTCGAACGAAAATGGATCGGGTGGCAACAAGGCCAGCACGGGAAGCACGGGCAGCGGCACAGAGTCTGCCGCCGGTTCTAGACACTCCAAGTCTCTGAACGGTTCTACTGACGAGACTGGGGCGAAGAGGAGCACCAAGGCCACCGTTGAGGCCTCGCAGCAGGCCTGCGCTGCAGAAAACGACTCGGCGGGTGCAAAGGCGGAGCCCAAGCGTCGCTCTTCCGTGGAAATGTTGCTCTCCGACATGCTCCACGTTCTCGTCGACGAAAATGGCCGCCGCGTGCCCCGATTGTGCCGTGTCAGCACTCTTTTGCGTGTCACTCAGGTTTCTATCTCTGTCGACAACCTTCAAGTCAAGATGCGCGCGGGTAAGGATTTTCTTCTCGAGTCTGTCGTGACGATCTCCAAGCTCGAGGCGCGCTACCGCGATGACGCTGTTGCGAATCTCCTGGCAAAGACCGCCATGTCCTCTTTGCACAGAGTCCCATCAGCGCACGACATCAAGCATGATCACATTTGGCTCGACGAGAAGATGCGTCTGCTCCTTCGACCAAAGTGATTTTGCGTCCCTCTAATTTGCTCGGTATACGATGACTCTTTTTCACCGATCGTTGAGGAAAAAGAAAAAGAAATAGAAGAGCCATCGAAACCATTACTCTTTGTTGCTTTCATTTGGCGCTCTACGTGGCATTCCGTGACAAGTGGACAGCGCCTCTTTCTTCAGACAACTCGTTTTATGCCTTGATAAGTCTATCTTTTTCCTGGATTACATGTTGTTATACAGTTGTAAGTATTCTTGTCAGCATGGAATATTCAGTTTCGTCGTCCTTCTTGACCGTACAAGTCGTCTCGTCCGTAGATAGCAGTCGTTTGGACCGACCATTGCAAAGATACAGTAAAAGTTCATAGGGTTTTTCCGTTCTTTTAGGAAACACTCGCTTCTGCACGAGCAAATAAATTTCACAAAGTTTCCTCAAGAGACCTTGAAGACGGTTTTCAAATCGGCCATAATTATTTTAAAATCTGGCAATGAGAATGAGTCGCTTTCGGGTAATATGTCGCAATGTGGTATAGAATGTTAAAGTCTCTGCTTTCTCTTACTTCAGCAATGTTTGAGCCAGGCGCGAAAAGACTCAAGAGAAACACAAAGCTGGACAGCATGCAGGCAAAAGAGCTTGTAATTGACGAATCTACGAATCGTTTCTGTCATGCACGCCAGCTTGAACGCAGCCCCATCACCAAATATAAAGAGAACAAGAATCAAACACTGAAAATCGGTTCGTTCCACCTTTTGCTACTGACGATGCTCTCTCTCTCTCTCTTTCTTTCGTCTTTCTGTCGTCCTTGGAACCCTTGAAACTTTGCGTTATTCTGCCTCTCGCTCTGAGACCAACGTGTGAATCTGCACACCCAGTGGAACTCCTAGTTGTGCATCCGATGCTTTGCCAAAAGTCTACTGCGAGGCCACCACCTGCTCGTCAGCAGGAAGCTCGCTCTTTGCCGCCGCCGAGGGTGTCTCATCCGGAATTTCCTGGTTCATGAGGTCATCCAGCGCGCTGTACATCTTGTCATATGGGTCGCCCTTGGGGGCCGACTCGGACTCGAAGATCTCAGCAGGGGTCACGGGACGTCCATACTGGTTCTGGTTGGCAGAGCTGTTGGCCATGACGCCACCGAACTCGAGCGAGACACCGCCGTAGAGGCCCTTGCTGCTTGCGAAGACGATAATGCCCTCCTTGGATTTGGTAGTAATGAGAGCCTCGGCCTCGCGACCAAGAGGTCCGGCGGTCAAAGACCCGTTCACGCCGACCGTGCCAGCGTTCTGGACAAAGCCATCCAGAGCGGCCTCCGTCTTGAAGAAGATGATAAAGTCCGTCATGCCCACACCAATGGAAGCGCCGATGGACCTAGGAAAGAATATAAAAGAAGATGAAAAGGACCGCGTCAGTTTTCGATGCCACAAACGCCTCCGGATGACCAGGTCGCCTTGGCTCACCAGATGAATACCCTTGTAAGAAGAAAGAAGGGCCATGGCTGAGATGGCGAGTAAACTTACGGGCCGAGCATATTCACCGCGACGGGGGCGCTAAAGGAGCCGTCTGTCTTCTTCTTGAGGACGATGCCCTCGCCGCCGCGCACCGTCACAATGCATCCGGCGCGAAACATGCGCAGAAATGCCACACCCACGCACTCCTTGATCTGCTTTACAGCATCGTACTGCATCATCTCCTTGGGTGCGTCGAGAAGCATCTCTGGCACATACGAGGCGGCTGTGCGGATCGACATTTTGTCTCTTGCGGAAAAAACGAACTGCTTGTGCTTCTCGCTGTCAACTTTTTGCTGCTACTGCTGTTTCTACTACTGTCAATTCTGCGTATGCGTGCATTCGGCCATCACATCCATGCGACCCGAGCGCGGCCGGCCGGAACATGTCGTGTGTTCGATCCGATTCGATGCCGTTAGTTCTCCCCTCCACAATATCTTTCTCTCGCACGCCGCCACGATCAGCCCCCATCAGGACAGGCAGCGGGGCGCCCGGCGCTCGCGCTGCGGCCGGGTCTCGCTCGCGTCCCTCGGCCCGCGTCTCCCGGCTGCCCCGCCTCTCGAGCGTCCGCGGAGGCCGCCCTGCTCGACTGGTCGCGAGGCGTCACGGGCGGCTCGATTCGCCCCATCTATCCATCCCATCCATCCATCCATCCATCAACCATCCGTCCTTCCACGCATCCCCGCCGGACGCGAGAGGACACGCCGTGTCTCGCTCGCCCGCCCGGCCAGCCCGCCCGCCGGCGCGCCCGCGCGCCCGCGCGCTCCGCCCGCGCGCCCGCCCCGCGCGCGACGTACCTTGCTCGCTGCTCTGCTCGGGAATCAGGATCTGCGGCCTCCCCGTGAGGCCGAGGCCCGGGAGATACAGACGCGCGCAACGCACTTTCGCGTGCGCAACGCATTTCTTTCCTCACGCGCAACGCATCTCCTTCTTTCCTCCTGCGCAACGCAATGCAGCAGTGTTTCCGGGCGGGCGGCGTTCTCTCTCTTGGCGGGAGAGAACGTTCCGCGCGACTTCAGGCCCGGCCGGCGCGAGGGGCGGGCGCCAAGTGGAGAATGGCGCGGAGGGCGAGTGTGCGGGGCACGGCGCAAGTCGGAAATGGGGCGAAGGCGCGGTTTCGGGCTGGCAGCTGGGCGGGAAAGAGGAAAAGGGCGAGGGCAAGGAGGCCGTCCACCAAAGTCGATTTGGCGCACCACCCAGGTACGCGAGCTCGAGCGAGCAAGCCCCGCGCGGCGGCGCGGAGAGGCGCGGAGAGCGCGCGCGAGGGCGACGCGCGCGGCGAGGCGCGAGAGCGGCCGGCACGAGGCCGGGCGCGCGTCGGTGGTGGCGCGGGAGATGAATGATGCGAGAGTGGGCAAGAAGATGCACGGGTGGTGGGTGGCGCAGCGCCGCGGAGGCGAAAACGCGCGACCGGAGGGAGAAGCCCGTGCGAGCGCGCGGCGAGGACGGAGGGCAGGGTGCGAGGAGAAGCCGGGCGACGCGACGTGGACGAGAGGGCTCGTTGCGCGAACTGGATTCTGCGAGGAGTGATCTCGAAGCAGCAGCATCTGCGTGAACGAAAAAGTTCTCGGATCCACGGGCCCGCCGCGGTCCGGAGGAGTCCATGTTCGTGTTGCGTTGCGGCTCGCGCGATCCTCAATATTGTTGAACAAGGCATGAATGAGTAAATGACTGACCGGTTGAAAACTGAATGCGTGTTTGAAAATTGTGATGCGCAGGGAGTAGAAAAGGAAAGAGATTGTTGCAGATACCCAAATTATCAAGATGTTCGCCGCCGCAAAACAGATGGCCCGTGTGGGCGTTCTCGCCCGTGTGGCCCAGGTTGAGGCCGCCGCCGCCCCCACTAGCTTTGCGCGCATGCTCTCGTCCGTCTCGGGCAACAACATGACCGGCACCGTCAAGTGGTTTGACGAGCACAAGGGTTTTGGCTTTATCATTCCCGAAAACGGCGGCAACGATGTCTTTGTGCACTTTACTGGTATTGAGCAGGTCGAGGACGAGTTCCGCACGCTCCGGGACAACCAAAAGGTTGAGTTCAACCTTGTCGTCGACGAATCCACCGGCCGCCAGCAGGCACAGTTCGTCCGCAAGATTGGCACCACCGATTAAAAACCTATTCACCTCTTCAGCAATAAACCCCTGTCACTGGCTCTGTGGGCCAACCCTTTATCGACCTGTTAGATTGATATTATCGCCACAAAACCAATGAACGAATTGTCCCGGCGTTTTGGACTTCTCTCCTTTCTGCTTCTTCCACTCTTGTTGTGGCTTGTATGTATGTGTGTGAAGAGGATAATGCAGGGGATGGGGCGAGGATCACGTATTATGGCGGAGGCAAAGGCGAACTGCCAAAAGCCGAGAGGCAGAGGTCGCGTCTACTACTCACTTCTTCGAAAAGCAAGCAAGCAAGCAAGCAAGAGCGCGCGCTCGAAACGCTCCCCCTGCTGAACGAACCGCTTTTCCTTTCCATCACTCTCCCTCAGCGAATTGAAGACGCAAAGATAGAAGAGTTTGTCCTTGGCTGAAGCCGTTCCGTATTTGCATGGCTTCGCATTAACAACGCAAACTCTCCGTAGCCAACGCGACCATCATTGTCACGGTCTGCGAGTGCAAAGGCATCTTTCACCAGTTGCGGTGAAACAGAGGGAAGAACGTGACGAAAGCACGTGAGAACATCCTCATACACAAGAAATCCGCGACAGCCTACGTCAAAGGCTGCAAAGGTTGCACGAATGACATCGTCTTGATCGACCCTGCAAAGTTTACTTGACATGGCAGCTAGAAACGTCTCCTTGTCAACGCCTTCTCGGTCCGTTTTCCTTTTCTCCTCCTTCTCCTCCTCCGCATCATCGTCGTCATCTCCTTCTTCATGATGCTCAGCTACGCTCTGCTCGCTCTCGTCTTGCGCGCTCCTCTCCGCGCGTGCTCTCGACGCCTCCACCAGCCGCGCGACCTCAAACCGTGGGGGTCTTAGGCCCAAGAGAGCTGCCATGGCGAACTCGGTCTCCTGCGAGGTGAGCCAGCCCTTGTTCCCGCGGTCAAAAGCGTCAAAGCATCGCGCTGCCGCGACCGCGTCCATAGTCTGACGTCAGACCCTCTTTGCAGTTCTGTTTGCCGCCGCCATAGACACTTTCGACGACGCGCGCGCCCGATCGTCAGTCAGCCAGGCTGCATTGGAAAAAAACGAGAAACCCGTCGGAAAAACCTCGAAAAACCAAACAGGAAAGAAAAAACAGATCTATACTGGGCTACTACGACCAGGCCTACTCAGGCCACCTCGTCGGGCCAATCTTTTGTCGTCGGAAAAGTTCTTGTCTCTGCAGTCGCGACACTGACAGCTGCGTTGCTTGTTTTGGAAAGGACAGGCGGGCTGAGATCAGCAAAACATTGTTCACCGAGGCGGCTAGAATTTCACGCGAGCAAGACTCACAAACGTCAATCATTTGTAGATGCATACGAATTTTACTAAAGAAGCTCTCTTGCTCGTTCGTCATCAAGAAGAAGAAGAAGAAGAAGAGCGGCTGCGACAAAGTCAACGAGCTAACGAGTCAACGAGATGCGGCTTGATCAGTTTCCACTGGGAAAAAGACCCGGCGGCACAATGTCAGAGGAAGGGAAGTCCACAATGTACAGGAGTGTGCGCATTATAAAGGAGATCAGTTTGGAGTTCATCCGATCATGAGCAAAGCATAGCTGACGAATAGCCTCCGTCTCAAGCGGGAGAAGCAACTGGGCCTTTTCCGGGTCGTTCTCTACCGTGATGTAATGCTTGCAAATGAGCGTGAGCAGACCAAGCTGCTCCAGGCAGTCTTTGCGGATGCGGCGCTCTCGCAGGGTCAAAGCCACGACGCGCAACTCCGACTCAGAACGGCGTTCGAGCGCATTGATAAGCGCATAATAGACTTCGAGGAAGTGTACTCGCATGAGGAGTTTTCCCGTTTCGTGAGAAATGGACCCTGCCAAGGTTTCAGTCCACTTGACCACCAAACTCTCGAGCTTGGCCAATAACTTGACGGCGTAGTCAGCATGCTTTTGCGCCACTGCAAAAGAAAGGTCCGGGCTGAACTTGGGCAAGACCTTTTCGAAAAAGACCTCTTTCCACTTGCGGACCTCTACGTCCCGCGGAGCCTCGCGACCTCCGCACTTGCAGTATTCGCAACAGCAGCGGAATCCATACTTTTGCGCCAGCTCCACTGACGGGCCAAAGTACGTTGACGGTGTGTAGCACGCCGTCAGCGGCGCCCCCTTGGGAATGTAGCGTGCAGCTTGCACAAAACAAAGGTGGCCAAAATGCAATCGCCGTGTGTTGGGCACGCAGCTGTGACCGAGTAGGGTTGGCTGCTCCCACAGACACGTGCGTCGCGTAGACACCTCGACGGGACATTGACTTTTACTGAGGAGCATGTCGGCGCCATTCTTGAAATCGTACGAGGTGACGCGGTGCAGCAAAGACACGCGTCGAATACGGGCTTCCCCGGACGAGCAGTCACTTGCAGGTTCGCATCCCTTGTGTGTCGCGGGCAGTCCGAGGACGCGCTCGCGAAGCACGGCATCATTGTCTGCGCGTGCCACAAGTGCTGTGGCAAAAGGATCGACCTCGGGGTGCTCCATGCTAAAGCGCACAAAGGCGTCTATTTGTGCGCTACTTGCAGTTGTGAGGACGCGCCTCGATCCAAGACCGTTTTCACTGCAAAATTCTTGCAAAAGCTTTTCGCAGCGCGTGTTTTCGAGAACGAGTGACTTCGCGTTCGTAGGCCCGGTCGCAGGGCTCTTGGTAGAAGAAGAAGCACCGGTGGCAGCGGGCGCCGACAAGGTGCCGCTACCATTGCCACTACCTCTGCTACTGTCGTCAATCGCGCCTTTTCCTTTGGCTAAAAAGCCGACGTCGTCGAGAATCTGGCGAACCTGGTCTTGGGAATCTTGAAAGTACTCGCCAAAGAGCTCCGCGCACAGAGCTTCTTGCTTCATGAGCTCGCGCGCAACTTTGCTATGATCGATCTCGCCGTTCGCTTGGAGGGCGCCCATGCCCTCAGCGATTTGAACGCACGTGTCTCTCATCATGTCGTACTCCGTAGGGTCGTTCCCGCTGTTGCCCATGAGAAACTGACAGAACCTTCGCAAAAGGTGCTGCTGTTTGGCAGCCGACTTGCGATCCATCATCAGATCGTGGAGCTGGGTGTACATGGTCGAAATGGACGTTTCCGAGCCGAAGCGCACAAAGGCCCGGTCCGTCACAGTCTCCAGTCCGCACGCGAGCGCCTTGGCCACAAAGACAATGTCGCCTTCCCGGTACTCGCGCGCAGCCACGAGTCCGTCCACGTGGCGGACATCCTCGGTCTCGGTTTCGGTTTCGGTTTCGGTCACGGTCTCGGCCCCGGTCTGGGTCACGGTTCCAGTCGCAGCCTCGATCTCAGCAGCAGCAGCAGCAGCAGCAGTAGCCTCATTCTTGGCAGCAGCCTTGATGGCGTCCAAGGCAATTTCCTCAGAGGGCGCGCTTGTTTCTGGTCGAACGTGACTCCGCGTGACGCCATCGAGATTGTACTCGAGATGATTCTTGCCCGGCTCTTGCTCGCGCAACATGTTCTGAAACTGATACATGCCAGTGACCTGTTCACCAAAGAGCACGCGACATTGGGCGGCCTGGACACCAAAGACCGGATCACGCAGCATCTTGGCGTTGCGGCGATGCAGGCGCTTGGAGAGCATCTGGCGCCGGCCAAAGGCACCGATGCTCTCTGCTTGATCCACTGAGCTTACCGCACAAGAGTACTTTTGCAGACGAAGCTGCGCCATGCTCTTCCAGAAATAGGTCTTGACCTCCATGCCAGTGGACCTGAACATTGACGCCTCGAGCAGGTATTGCTCGGCCTTGGCCCACTTTTCCATTTGGCAAAGCGTGATGCCCGCATTTCGCACGACAACTGCAGCTTGATGGAGAATCTGCAGCTCTCCTTCATCGCTTTGATCTTCGCATCGGTGCGCAGAAAATTCAAAGACGCGTATGCCGTCCGAATTATCGACATAGGTGCACGTCGACCTGCGAAGGACTCGCGAGAGGCAAACGAGGACGAGGAGGGCCGCTTCGTACGAGGCGCGCGCGGCATCGTACTCGTTTTGGCGAAAATGTCCATTGCCGAGGCCCAGGCACCATCGAGGCAACATCATGGCGCTCTCGGTGCGCATCAGGGTAGTGACGAGGTCTTCAGCGGCAGCTGCCGCCGCCACTTGGGCGAGAAATTCGAGCGGCGTCTTTTGCTCGCGCTCCCGCTGCGCCTGCATGGCATTAGAAGCGTCCCGGATCGCCTTGACGGCGTCGGCATCAAGCTTGAGAACTTCATCGAGGTCCTCGTTCGGCACATCCTGAATATTGTCGGCCTCGCTGCCGTGGCCATTGGCCACCCCGTCGTCGCCCTCGCTCGCGCCGCCAGCGCTGGCGGCCGTGCCGTGGAGGGGCTTCTCGACGCCGCCCGTTGCGCCGGACATGACCGACGGCGGCGCAGTTTCCGGCACGCTCGACAGTGTCGGTGCCGCAACGCGACCCCGCCAGCAGCGTCCACCACGCCGCTGACGCCGCCGCACCCGCGCGCTCGGCACGGACGCTCGCGAGCGCGCTGCTTGTCGGGTTTTTGGCTCCACGGAGTGGCGGGGCTATTTTGCCTCGCGTCTCCAGGATATCAGGCCCGCCTTGGTTTTGTCAAATCTTCTGCTGATGTAGGCAGGAAGCAAGCACAGCACGAGTCTTGCTGTGTCGTCGGAGGACGCAGAAGCTGATTGAATCTCTTCGAGTTTTCTGCTGCCGCCGCCACTGCCGCGGCCATCGCCAATGGAAGAATAAAATGTGGGTTGTCGAAGGAGAGAGATCGAGCTCACCATTCTCCTCGAGTCGGAATGTAGGAGAAAGGGATTGCGCGCAGAGAAAAAAGCAAGGACGACCGGATTGACTCGCCACGATTGATTGTTTTTGCATTCAATGTATTCTACTTCGGCGACATTTACTCCCAGGTCAGAGCTACGCCGGCTCGGGCGGGTCGAGCTGGTCTGCGTCTCTGCTTCGAAAACCACGCGAATGCAGATTGTAGCTTGCTCCTCATGCTCAACATCTCGCTCCCTCCCAAGTCCATCCAACCCAACCCACCTCCTCTGCTCGCTGTCGATGCCACGCTTGCCTTTCCTCCCCTTGCAGCACCACGCCCGACCTCGACCTCGACCTCGACCTCGCCGCGGTCTCGCAAGCCGCCGGGCGGCCGCGCTCACAGCGCCGCTATGAGGAGAGCGAGTGACGCGAGCATTGCGCAATCTTCTTGACGCTGCGCACACACTGCGCAGGCGAGACTGATGCAGCAGTGAGGAGAGACTGCGCACTCACATGTGAATGATGAATGAGAGACGGAAGCAGCAAGACACGCGCAGGCGACACGCAAGCAAGCTAGCAAGCCAGCTAGCTAGCGAGCAAACTCGCAAGCGCGCGCTGCTCGGCCGGGTCCTGTCTGCGAACGCGAGCGCGGCGGCCGGCGGCCTCGGGCATCGAGCGCGAGAAGCGGAAATCGAGGCGGCGCGCACGCGCTCGGGCACACGGTCGGGACGCGCCAACATTCGGGGTGATCTCGCGACGCAGCAAGGGGAAAGATGACGCAGGGCGAGGGCAGCAACGCGCAGGTGGCGCTGGCGGCGGTGGCCGCGGTGGCGGCCGTGGCCGGCATCTTCGGCGCGGGCGTGCTCCTGGGCAAGAAGTCCAAGGCGATCTCGGGCAGCGGAGAGGGCCCCGTGGTGCTCCAGGGCGGCAAGGGCGTGGCCAAGGCCGGCACCTTTGACGCGGCCAAGAAGCCCGGCTTCATCGATGTCTTCAAGGGCCTCGCCGAGGAGCTCTGCGGCGACCTCAGCGAGTACGAGCTGACGGAGCTCATTTCCAAGCCCATGCAGCGCATGCTCGACTACAATGTGCCGGGCGGCAAGCTGAACCGTGGTCTCACCGTGGTGCATGCTGCACTGGAGATCGCCAAGTTCCAGGGCAAGTCGTCCACCAAGGACGAGGAGACCATTCGCGCGCAGTCTGCTGTTCTCGGCTGGTGCATTGAGTGGCTCCAGGCCTCCTTTTTGGTTTCGGACGATCTCATGGATTCGTCCATCACCCGCCGCGGTCAGCCGTGCTGGTACAAGAACGAGGACGTTGGCTTTATCGCCGTCAACGATGCTCTCATTCTCATGACCCAGGTTGATGTTCTTCTCTACAAGATGTTTGCGGACGAGGACCCTGACCTCTTTTTGCACGTGCACCGCATCATGACCGAGACCACGTACCAGACCGAGATGGGCCAGTTCCTCGATTTGTCCACGCAGCCGCCGCAGGGCCCGATCAACCTGGACCTGTACACAAGCGAGCGCCACTACAAGATTGTCAAGTACAAGACTGCTTTTTACTCTTTTTACGCGCCCATTGCCTTTGGCATGGCCGTCGCTGGTGTGCGCGACAAGGAGAGCCTCGACGTGGCTTGCGACATTTGCGTCAAGATGGGCGTCTACTTTCAGGTCCAGGACGACTACCTTGACTGCTACGGCGAGCCAGAGGTCATTGGCAAGATTGGCACCGACATCCAGGACGGCAAGTGCAGCTGGCTCGTCACCCAGGCCCTCACGCGTGCCTCTGCCGAGCAAAAGGAGGTCCTTAAGGCCAACTACGCCAAGGATGACGAGGAGTGCATCAAGACCGTCAAGGGCATCTACAACGAGCTCAAGCTGGCCGACATTTACCACGAGTACGAGGAGAGCATCTACAAGGAGATTTGCTCCGACATTGAGGCCAAGGTCACCACTGTGCCAAAGGAGATCTTTTACGCGCTTCTCCACAAGATCTACAAGCGTTCCAAGTAAATTGTTGAGCGCTCGCTCAGCTGCTTGTCTTTCCTGCTTGGATCGAATTGTCAAAGAATTTTGCATAACTGGGCACGAAAGGAATCAATTTCGTCCTTGTCTCCTTGTCTTGACACACTCACTCTTCATCATCATAGGAAAAAAAATGGAAAAGTGGGCCTGACTAGATCCTGTAGACCCTTGGTTCCCCTGAGATCTCTCCAAGTTGGTCGTGGGTGCGAATGAGACCCGTCATCAACAAGGTTCTTGCACGAAACACTGACGAAACACGTAAGAAAACCGTCGCAACGTCATTACAGCACAGTCCAACTCGAGCCACTCACCCACCATCCATCCCTATCACCAAGATCGCCGTCCAATCACCAGCACCACCCCAACCACCAAGGCAAGGTCGTCTTGTCATCGCGTGAGAGACAAGTAGCTGGCAGAAGTCTAGTAAACCGCTTCCTCAAAATGGATGGCCGTCACCGCACTAACTTCGGCGCGGAAGGGCGCCAGAGATTGCGTGGCTGCGAGACTCCGCGAGACGGCAGCCCAAGAAAGCAAGCCCCCAACCACGACCGCCTGTGGCCGCCAGGCCGCCGCGGCGCGCGGGGCAGACCTCGATCGCCCGCGGGCTGCCGGTCTCGTACCGCAGCCCGCGGCGGCGCGGTCTCCTCGACGTGTGTGGCGCGCGACGCAAGTCGTGCGTCGTGCGAGGTCGATGGCGGCGCCATTATCAAGATGCCTTGCCTGACGAACGGTACGTCCAAGAAGACGAGCTCGAAGAGCAAGCAGAGCAGAGGAAGGGTGAAAGGGGAGGGGAAAGGAGTTGAAGACGCACGACCATAAGCATCGGCGCCCGCGAGCGGCGGCTGGACTCTTTTGTAGTCTGGTCGACGGACATGTGGGATGGCGCAATGCTCTGTCAATCATGTGCAAGACACCACCCGGGTCTACGTTGCCTCAGCCAGCCGGCGAGTCGGACGCCTTCGGGCCCCCGCCGTGGCTTGTGCTGATAGTATCCGTTGTCTACTCGGACATCCCATAAGGGCGAGACGAGAGAGAAAGAGTTGGTGTGTGGAAATCTCGACCCTTGGAACTCTGGCCTTTCTGGTCTCCTTCTCCTTTTTCTTTTCTCCAAGAAAGGGAAGAAGGCGGCTGCTACTGCTGCTACTATCGACGGTGTGTATTGCCACGTCGAGAGGGAGACCCGTGAGGACCAAATTTTGCTTTGACGAGCGTAGACTCGAATCCTCCGTGTCGATACCTTTTCCTGAGGTCTCTCTGTTGGCAGGCTGAGTCAGTGCGCGCTTCGGTGCGACATTGGGAAAGGGATGATTATTGGAGAGAGAGAGAGAGAGACCACGAGGGAGGTATACTCGCGGAATCTGGGCGCGGAAGAGGAAGACCATATACTTTGAACCGTGTTATTGATCACCCATGAAATACCACAAAGAGCTGATTCCCGTCCAGACGCGGTTCGCCCAAGGTCGTTTCCTGCGGTGTACCACGTTCGTGAAGGAAGAGGGAGAGAGAGAGAAAAGATTGTGTCTGCTGCTTCACTGCACTTACGCAAGCACCTCACATGAACCGTCAACTAACATCAGGCACCTTTCTTTTGTGATTGGCGAAACAGACATTGCAAAACGCTGTCGCATTGGCAAGGCCAATCTGTATATATTTACTCTGCTTGTTTGTATACAAGGTACGTGCTTGCTCCTCGAGCGTGGCGGCAAGTGAGAGAGGGAGCGAGAGAAAGCGAGGCGATGGGCTGGCCGCATCGTACCCGTGCGCGCGACCCATGAGGATTCCTTATAACGCTTGGCTTCTGATTGGGCACCGCCACGATGCGGTCTGCCTGTGAAGTGGAAAACGTTGCTATTCTGAGGTTGTTCATTGAGGTTGGAGCTACGAAGAGAATCGTGACTTTGGGATCACCTGTTCATTGGATGCTGGATTGTGATTTGCCCGTGATGTTCAAACCTTAGGACACCTTCAGATAGACCCCAAGAGAGGGTCTAAGTGAGACTCGCTAAGTGAGATTTCTGATGGCAATCACAATCCGTTTCAAGCATCGAGCAAGAGATAACAAAGGAGTCATGCTCTCGTCGCGGACCAAAGTCACCAAACACGTGGTTGGGAGAACGAAGAAAGATGGTGGTGGGGGCGTGCTGCTGTGGTGGAAGGGTCCGGCCGGACGAGTCAACGAGATCGATTGGTTTTCTTTCAGAGTGGGCAGAGGGGAAGAAGCACCAAAAGATCATCCAGTCACGCCGTGACGCTCGCTATCTTATAAAAAGCACTCGGGGTCACTGCATTCACAGTTTCTCGAGCCGTCATGATAGCGTAGAGCGACTCGTCATCGGAACGGGTGGGCGGCGCGGAGGATCTGACGTCGCTCAATTCTGACCGGACATTCACCACTTGCGGAGGGTTTTGGAAAGAGGAGACGTGATGCATCGGTAGAAACTTAGCTAACTTTGACCTCTTGGTGTGCAACAGGAACCTGAATTGATTGATTCGGCTCATGGCGTTGTTCTCAGATGCTGGCTTTGGTCGAGGTATGTTCATTCATTCATATAATGGGCACCCACGAGTGCGCGCGAGCTGTGTATCGTTACATCGCCGGTGAAGAAAAAAATTCTTTGGAGACCTTTTGACAGACAAAGTCTGGCTGAGAATCAAGAATGCGCTAATGAGATTTCTGTCTGAGGCTTTGTCGGCATCACATGCTCGCTCGCTCGCTCTCTCGTGTGCTTGTCCTCCTTCGCGGACGCCCCATGGTACTGACTGACCTCTTCCTCGAATTGCAGCCACGCCTCCTACCTTCCTTGGTCGCCTTCGCTGGCCCTGTATGCATGATAGTTGTATTATCTCAAAGTGAAAATTAGTATTGTGTCTCTCTCAAACCAAAACCGGACCCTAACTACAGCGGTAAGCGCGAGAGCGAGCACGGGCTGTAGGCCTTACTGTTAGGTGGGCAGTTGTAGCAGAAAATAGCAGAGCCCTTTTGCGTTGCACAGTGGGCGCGTGCACGCGGCGCTGCTCGGGCGCGTGCGGCGGCAGAGGCCGTACCTGCGCGCGGAAGGCGAGCGCAGGAGGCGCGTCGTGCCCGCTTGCGCCCGCTCGTCCCCGCTCGCAGCGCGGCGAGGGGAGGCCAGGCCAGGCGCGGCGCGGCGTGCGAGGCGCGGGCGGGCGCCATGACCGGCATCCGCAGAAATAAGGCGGCCGGGCGCGGCGCAACGGTGGCGCACGGGCACCTGGAGCGGCGGAGCGCGGCGAGGTCCGCGAAGGAGAGCAGGGCGCGCGAGCTGGCAGCAAACCGTCGCTCGCAGGCGACGCTGAGCTCGGACTTTACGAGCGAGAGCGACAGCGAGCTCAGTGACGGCCGCGGCAAGCAATTCTTCGAGCGGCGCAGCCACAACCACCTCCACTTGAACGACAACCACCAACACCACCACCAACACCACCACCACAATAACAACAACAACAATGAAGAATACGACGAAGATGTTGACGATAACGACTTTTCATTCGATGAGGTTGGTGAACTTGTCGATGCTTACGATGCTGATAACTTACTCGAGTCGCAGGAGCAAGCAGAATATCTGGGTGATCACGATGAGGCCGTGCCAGAGTTCCCTCTTCTGGAGCAGGAGCAAGCGACCGGTGCGAGGCGGAAAGCCAAGGCCGCGCGTCCCGCTCCGAAATCTCCCAAGCGACAGGCGCTCGTGGTGTGTGACGACGAGGCTGATATCATGGATATCGTCGCAAAGGCGAGCGAAGGCGTCACAGGTCCAGTTGACGATGTTCTCATCATCGAAGGCTGCACGGACGATGACGACGATGCCAAGTTCCAACGCCGTATTCAACGTGAGGTTATGTTACATCTTCAAAACGATGGACAGGTTTCTGAGCTGCCGACCCCTGTTGCAGATCCATGGCAGCAACATCTTTTGCAACAACAACGCTCTTCGCAACAAGGTTTGCGGCACAAGTTGATCGATCAAGAAGTTCAAGAGCACAAGAGAAAGTATCGTCGTCACCACATACCACATCATTCGCGTCGTCGCCAGCATTCTTACCGTAAGAACGAAGACGAAGAAGAAGAAGAAGAAGAGGAAAGAGTCAGCGCGATCGATGACCTTGAACAAGAAGCAGGAGAAAGCGACGACGCCTTGGAAGAATGTGACAACGACAATGATGGTGTCAGTAAAAGGAATCGCACGCTGTCAAGCGCACATAAAAGACATCGCGCGCGAGCGTACTCGGCGCAAGATAAATCAAAGCAACGCCGCACACGTGGAAGTGTTCAACTTTTGCGTATCGCAGACGACAAAGATGTGGAAATTATCTGGGACGTCATGACCATGGCTGAGCTTCAGGCACATGCCGGTCATATTGTTAGTTTCTTTGTGCCACCGGTCGTCTACCTTCCTGCAATGCTCCTTGTGCGTCTCTTTGTGCTTTGGCCCCTCTTTTTCGCAATGCGCGTGGCTTCGTTTGCTCGCAAGGTCGCCGTACGTGTTTGGCCCATGCTTGTCAATTTGTGTGGATCTGCACTTTTTTTTCCGCAACGCCTCGCTGTCAGTGTGCTCTTGCACGCTGAATCGTTTGCGCGTCGCGGCCGTGCGTACCTGCAACGCACAAGCGATCGATTGCATCACATGGGTGACGCACTAAAGGACCTTGGTGTGCTCATTGTGGAACGCGTCAAGCTCGCCTTTGTGCGAAAGCGGCAACGCCGTCGGCGTCATCACTTGCAGCGGGCCATCAAGCGGACGCTAGCACGTTTGTGGCGCTCTGTGACAGATGGCTTGCAAGCGCTCGGTCGACTCGTTTACCTCGTTTTCTTACCCGTCCGCGTTGCCTACCACGCGTTGCTGTCGTTTGCTTGGGCTAGCAGCAGCACGCTCGGGACGATTGTGAGTATTCCAGTTCGTGTCGGGGCCTTCGTTGTCAACTCGCCTTTTCTCTTTGGCCGCTCTGCCAAGCGCGCCGTACGTTTCGTCAAGGACAATCGTCAGGATGTTCTCGACGTCATCATTGCGCTGACTTTTCTCGTTGTGCTCGGCATGGTCATCTCTGGTCTCTTTTTGCCTCTTTTGCGAAATGTCTTGCAAGGCATGGCGCTTTTTGCGCAGCATGTCAGCAACATGATGGGCCGTCTGCGCTTGCCTCGGCTGCGCATTCCTCGACTCAACGTGGCGAAGTTGCGAGAGGTTCTGCCTTTTCGTTTCCCAAAGTTGCCAGTTCCGGATTTTGGCCTGCTCTTGGGCCTGCGCGAGCGGACATTCTGGGAAAAGGTTGCCTACGTCTTCTCCGATTGATATGCATTTACAATATTAAAAAAAACCAACGTTGTTAGCTGCTGGGGTTATGAAGAAGAAATTAGGATAAATTTAGTTGCGGCCTCGGTTATTCTTTCGCATCTGATGCCCTTTCATTACCTCCTCTACGCTGACTTGTTGCACAGCAGGGAAAGTTGCAGTCGCGCGCGTCCGTCAACCTTTTTCCGTTGATGGGAAGTGGGCGCGGGAGGTGAGATGACCTGCAACAATTTTCGATATCAAAAGAGGAAAAAATGGTTTCGGATATAAAAAGAATGGAGGATGGCTTGAATCTACGATACACACACAGCTGGCTGCGAGGCCACACTACTGAAAGTCCATGCCCTCAAAGTCGTCCAACAGGCACTTGCGCGGACTCGACCGTCCGTCGTCATCGTCGTCTGGGCCAGCGTCGTCGTTAAAGACGTTTTTGCTGCCACTTCTCGTTTTTCTCGTTGATGAGGCGGCTGTGGACGTACATTCACCGCCATCTTGGTTGCTCTCGCAGTTTTCCGCAAAGCGACGACTCGTCGCGCGGCTCCAGGCGCGTCGCGTGGTCCGCTGGCTGCGCAAGCCAGGGTACTCAGGTGTGACGGGCGATTCGAACGAATTACCCTTGTACGACGATGCCGATGGCTTGCGTGAGGCATCAGGAGTGCCGCCAAAGGTACTTTGGTTCCCGCTGTCGCCGCTCGCAACCGGGGCAAAAACGCTCAGCGACGAGGAGTCTCGAGGACCCCCCTCTTCGCCCTCGGCCAAGGGTGAGTCCCGACTGGGCGTTGAGTCCACCATGGGAGAGAAATTAACACGCCCGGGCATGACCGCGACGCGAGAAACTGTCGATGCTGAGCGACCGGCCATTCGCGCCGACGGCCCAGGCGTGTTGAGCGGTGATCCAGCAAACATGGGCACCGGACTAATTGTTTGCTCGGGTGTGCGCATGCCTCTGTCCTCACCGCCTTCGCTCTCGACTCGATTGCCATGTTGAGGGGACCATGAAGGCGAGGAGGCCAGGGGAAAAGTTTGGAAAAAGTCCACTTCCGGAAGTGCCGAAGTCTTGGCCGCGACAATGGGAGCGTGGGACAAAAGGCCCTCAGCAGTGGGCCGTTTAGAGGGATCTGGATGCATCATTCTACGCAGTGTTGCATGCAGCTCGTCCGAGTAGCCTTGTGGCAAGGGTGGAATTTTGCCTTCTCTGAGATTGTGCCAGGCTCCCGTGGTCGGGAGTTCCACGTCAGCGACAACTTCGAAAAAGGAGATGCCGAGCATGAAGATGTCGCCAGCGAAACTAAAGTCCCCGCTAAGGGCTTCGCGGGGAATGTATCGCTCGTCGCCCTCCTCGCCATCAGCCTCGTCATCGTTAGGTCTTCGCAGATGGCCAAAATCGCCAAGCATGAGTCGAAGCGGCTGGCCGCCAAGGAAGAGGTTTCCTGGCTTGATGTCGTTGTGGCACAGTCCGTGCGCATGGATGTGGGCCAGGCCCCCAAGTGCGTCGCCCATGGCGCGCCACACTTGCGTTTCGCCCCATTCGATCACGGATGATTGCATACACGCTTCAGTGTAGTCGAGAAGGTTGCCGCCCTGGCAAAATTCCATCTGAATTTTGATTCTTCCTTGCGACTGCCAGGCACAAACGATGGAGACGACGTTTTCGTGCGGTGGGAGATCCGCCCACGCCCTTGTGGACCGCAGCATTTGCTTGTAAGACTTGGTTTGTTCTGATTCGAAGGGATCGAGGTTTTCCTTGAGCGCGTACAAGTTCGTCCGATGGCCAGGACCTGGTGAGACCATCCGTTGTTGTTGTCGTTGTTGTTGTTGTTGTTGTTGTTGCTGCTGCTGCTGCTGCTGCTGTCCGCGCAAAGACCTTTCTGAGGCAGGTCTTGCCTTGAAGGATGATCGCGGGGGCATACCACCACGTCTTCGGGAGCGTTGTTGCGCCTTGGGGGCGGCATCAGTCACCTCCCGGTCCTGGTCCTGGTCTTGGTTCTTGTCCTGGTCCTCTTCTGCATCGTCAAAGACCTCTTCAACCAGGGACACGGATGCGAAATTGCCCGCGCCAATGTTGCGCAAAAATCGAAGTTGTGGGACTTGTGACGAGGAAGCGGTGGCAGAAGCAGATCCCGGCAATCGTTGACAAGATCTTTTCGTTTGTTGACTGGCCGTTGCCGGCAAGGCATATTTGGGCACAACAATGATACATGTGTCATCCGTCACAAGCGGAGAGATGGGGGATTCGCTCCCAAGACCGGTGTGCGGCGACATGCGTCGCAAATCACGGCGTGCTGTTGTTGAGCTACGCAGCGTGCGTCCGATGGTAAACGCCATGCGGTGCGGGGTCGGGGGAGGTGGCGGTCGTGGCGTGTAACCGACGTGTCCGCGAGGGACGGTGTGGCATTTCCGCCGGAGTTCGCCGGGTCTCTGAAAGGCTCTCGGCTCTGGCGTGGGTCGATGTTCACTCTGCGAGCGCCTAATGCGGTGGTCAGCGACGGCGCTTGCGCTGCCGAGACTCGCCAAGGTCGGCGAGGTGGAATCGGGCGTGAACGCCGGCGTCGTAAACGGCTGGAGATGCGCGCCTGCTCGTGTGATGAAGGCCGCGTCTCGCGGGCCGTCGTCGGCGACCTCGATGGGCGGCACGGTGTCCGACGAAACGTCCATTTCGCTCGACAAGGATGTGGTGGATGCCGAGGACGACAAGGCGGCCTTCTTGCTGCTGCGGTCCATGGGCTGCGAGAACTCCTTGGCGTTGCCGCTTCTGCGTCTGCGGCGCGACGCCGGTCCGCAGCGCGGGCCCGAGGAGGCGGAAGTGGGTCTCTTGGCGCCTTGCTCGCCGCCCCTGCGGCGAGCGGCCGCGGCCGCGGCTCGAGCGGGCCCGCCCGGAGCCGCGGCGGCAGCCCAGGTCACCCTGGCGGGCTCCTCGGCCCCGGTCTCGGGCAGCAGGCCGCCGTCCTCGACGTCCATGCGGTGGTCCGCCGCCGGCCTGCGCAGCGCCGACCGCAGGGCGCGCGGGCGCTGCCCCGCGCGCGGCACGCCGTCCGCGGCGGCCCCGGCGGGCGTGGCGCTCGAGGTCGTCGTCGGGGTCCCGCTCGAGGTCGAGGTCGAGGTCGAGGTCGAGGTCGAGGTCGAGGTCGAGGTCGAGGTCGAGG
>BGKB01000062.1:67550-120481 GCA_003116975.1 Aurantiochytrium sp. KH105 | reverse complement strand
CCTGCGCCGCCGGGCCATGCGGGCAGGCAGGCGGGCGGGCTCGCCGGCCGCCCCGCCGCGCGGGAGGAGCGCGGCGCGGCGCGGGCGGCGCCGCGGGCCCGGCCGCGCCGCGCGGGGCGGAGGCGGAGCAGGGCGTGGTCGGCAGCATCTCGTCATCAGCGGCGCCATCATCATCATCGTGGTCAACAATCTCCGCATCGATCGACCTGCCCAACGGCCGCGCCGCCGCGACGCCGGGCGCGGCGCGAGCGCAGGCCGAGCGCGAGCGCAGGCGCGGCCGGGCGCGGGCCCAGCCACCCGGCGCGGGCGCGAGGCCGCTGCGAGGCGGAGAGGCCCAGGCGAGCGAGCGAGCGAGCGAGGGCGGCCGGCGAGCACGCGAGGACGGCGAGGGAAAAATCTCGCGGGCAGGAGGCGGAAGCGCGGGGGAAGGCGGCGATGCAGGCGCGCGGGGAGGGCTGCGGAGAGATGGCGGGGAGGAGGCCGAGGGAGAGGCCGTGCTCTTCGTCGTCTTTTTTGGAAGGTTTACTTCGCGGAGCGTGGGGATGCGGCTGGGCTTGTGCAGGATCATGACGATCTTGGGGGAGTTGCCTTTTTCTTGCACGGGGATACATAAAGCTGTCTTGCAAAAAGAATGGAGAGGTGCCTCGGAGGCAAGCCTACATCCGTTTGTCCAAATTATCCCGTGTACCTTGGGTGACACGGGTGCGGAATTTGAGTTTTTTTTGCCATTTGCAGTGGTGTTACTTGCATCATCGAATCGAGAACGTCGTTGGAGAGAAGAAGGCACAGGTGCCGTTTGTTCTTGTTCTTGTATCCAAGTATACTTGTTTTTTTGGTGGTGTATAGCAGTCGTTGTAGAGCTTGGATATGCGATCAACCGGTGTTTTGTTTTGTTTTGTTTTGTTTTGTTTTGTTTTGTTTTGTTTTGTGTTGTTTTGTTTTGTTTTTCTTCACGGCCATGTGCTTGGGAGAAACAGCTCAACAAAACCTGAAAACGAAGAGCATGTGCCTCACAAGTCATTATTTTACTTTCGCTGGCTTGTATTATTAAAAACTTCCTTCGTCATCATGGCATGCTGACGCTGTACGTATTTGTCGATGTTGAGGTTTGCAGATTCTACATACACAACGACTTTTCGTTTACAAGTTCTCTCTCAGCCACCTCGCGGCATCATTCCGCAGATCGATCTGGCCAGCTAGCTTCTCGCTCGACGACATCGCCCGATGACATCGCCCGACGTGCCCGCCTTCCCTCGGCTGCTCGCTCGCTCTCCCTCCCGCTCACCTTGCCTTTTGCCCCCGTTGCCTTTTTTACCTCTTTCTTTTACTGTCTCTTTCTTTTACTTACTTGTATAAAAAAAGTAAAGCCCTCGCGCTAAAACGACCCGGCCGGAGCCGCCGCTGCCGCCGCGCCCTCCGGCGCCCCGCGCTCCAGCCCGGTAGCCAGAAAACCCGGCAGCACCTGCCGCCGCCGCGCGCACGGCCTGCCTCGCGCCCGGCCTCGAGCTGGGCTCCGCTCGCCTCCGACGCGGCTCGACTCGACTCGACTCGTCTCGCGAAACCTTGTGCGCGCTTTTGCGTAGCTCCCAGCGCGCACGTGCGGGTCCCACGTGCACCGGACACGGCGCATACAAATGCGAGAATGCCATGAGGGCGGCACCGGGTCCGGTGCGGCGGCGGCCCGAACTGGACGCGCGTGCACGCGCTGGCCGTCGAGGCCGGCGAGGCCGCGACGCAGAACAGCATCGCGAAAGGGCAAGGCAGACCGCGGTGGGGCGAGGGGGACGGACGGCGCTCGCTGCGCGAAGACGCGCGGCGGGAGACGCGGCGAGAAGGCGCGCTGCGCGCCCGCGTTGAGGAGGACAAGGGGGAGGAGGTCGAGGAGGAGTCATGGCGTCTGACCTTGCTGAGGTGGTGGTGAGCGCCGCCGAGCTGGTCGTCGACCCGCTGGTAAGTTGGGGCGGCTGTCCTGTCAGGGAGAGGGAGAAGACCACGAAACACCACGTGTTGTGCTAACGTGCGAGAGGGAGGACGAACGCAGCTTCGCAGAGCGCAGGGCGACGGCGCAGACGGCGGCGGCAAGCCGTTCGAGTTCGAGGATACGCAATTTGACGCGTCCGTCATCAAGGACCTCACTCTGCACCATGCCATCAAGCGCTTGAGGAAGCTTCGCGCGGATCACAAGCTGCGCAAGTCGCTGCTGCCTGTTCTAGAGTATCTGCACAGTAAAGGCGTAGAGCATGAGGAAGGCGCCACGGCCGAGGAGCTTGATGATCTCGGCCCGGACGATACCGACGGTGGAGACGACGGTGACAACGACGAAGACTATGCCGACTACGACGATAGCAATGAGGTTTCCACACGCTTCGACAATGTGAATAGACCGGCAGACGATGACGATAACAGTGACGACAACGGCGATGCAGAGCTCGATGGCGTCGAGCTACGGGAAGTCCGCGTTGAGGTTTTCAATGACTTTCTCGATGACGACCCCGACGCCAAAACCGAACTTGGGCAGGTGTACATTTTTGGGCAACGCATCCCGCTGCCTGCCTTTCATGTCCTTGTATGGTACATTGAAAAGTATGAACCGACGGTTCGAGCTATTTTGATTCAAGATTGCCAGCTCACCGACGATCACGCCATCGCTCTTGGCTACGCCATTCGTAGCTGTACATCACTCAAGGTCGTCAACTTGGATAGCAACAAAAGAATTCGGCACATGGGCCTTGCGGCGCTGTGCGTTGGCGTTCAGGAGTGCGGCACGGTAACAACCTTTATCGCCCAGGATTGCGGGTTCAACGATACGCACGGCTACCTTGGAAAGCACATGATCCAGGCCAACGCTGCGCTGGTCAAACTTGACCTCTCCGGCAACAAATTGTCGCATGAAATGTGCAGCTCGCTGGGTCCAGCTCTGGCCGAGAACTTTTGTCTGCTGCATCTCGATTTGCACAACAATCACATTGGCACTGCGGGTCTCGAGTGCTTGGCAGAGGCGCTCAAGCGGAACATCGTTCTCGAGGAACTTATGGTGGGCGACAACGAGATCACCGCGCAAGGAGGCGAAGTGCTGGGTGCTGCACTTGCCCAGAATCATACGCTCAAGACGCTCTGGATTCAGCGTAACCGTCTTGGGAACACGGGCGTGGAAGCGCTGGCCGCTGGAATGCACAATGACACGGCCCTGCGAAGGTTGCGTCTGAACATGAACAACATCGGAAACCCAGGTCTCGAGGCGTTGGGCCAGAGTATTGCGGAAAAGGAGCTGCCCTTGCAAAAGTTGCATCTGCAGGACAACATCTTTGACGCCCGTGGCTTTGTTCCCTTTGTAGAAGCAATCGCTGGGTCAGAGACTCTCTTTGAGCTCGACGTGGCGCGCAATAAACTCGACGATGCATGCGGGGCTGCCATTGGTCAGATGCTTGCTACCAACACCTCGCTGGAGACGCTGTCGCTTGACGGTAACAACATTGGCGATGTTGGCGCCGTGGATGTCAGCGAGGGGCTCAAGAGCAACTCGACGCTGGTGCACCTCAATTTGTCCCGTAACGCGGTTGGCGATCGCGGGGCTGAGCTCTTGGGCTTTGTGTTGGCCTCTGAAAAGAACACGTCTCTCAAGACGCTGGAGCTCGATGAGAACCCGATCGGAGACAAGACCGCCACAGATGGCTGGCTCAAGCGGGCTAACAGGCGCGGCGCGACGGGCAAGTCCCAGGTGGAGCTGCTCATCTCCACGGGTGGCACGCAGATTGCCAAGGGATCCCTTGATTCCTTCGGCGTCAAGATTGCCATTTCCGAAACTGTGACGAGCTTTTCCATCGTCATGCTCGTCTTTGCGGTTGTCATGAACTGGTTTGATCTGGCTACAGATATTTTGGTCGTTGAGCAAATGTTTACGGAGGCGTATCAGGATGAGCTCTCCTTTGTATGGTTTGCCTTTGCTCTGACATTCTTGGTTCTGCCCACGCTGTACATGATGGTGTTCATGTCTACTCCTTGGAAGGTGGAGGACAGGAGTCTGTGGTCGCGCGTCAAAAATGCACTTCTCTCGCTCTGTCAGCTTCGCGTCGCTGCCGAGGCATACCGTTCGTGGGAGCTAAACGAGACGACTGTCCGCTTTGGTAGCATTCGCGTCGTTGAGGTGGCTGGCGAGTCAGGTCCGCAGGCGTTTCTGCAAATCATCTTCCTTGTGCACGAGATCAGCCGTCCTGGCGGCGACTCGGACGTTGCAAACGGAGCTGTGCTTCTCTCCGTGGCGCTCTCGCTCGTGGTTTTGGGAAATACCTTTGCGGATCTCTTTGATAAGGAGTTTATCATGCGTCGGTCATCGGTCAACCTCGAAGGCTGGGCCCTCTTCAAGCGACTCATTCCCTGCTGGATTTTTCACATTTTGCAATTCAGCTTTCGAGCCATGACGATTGGGCTCATCACCTCAATGTTCGATCTGCGATTTTCGGTCCCCATGATTTTTGGTATGATTCTTTTGCGCGTTCTCATTTGGTGGGCGTCGCGATCGAAGCGCAGTGGTTTTTTTGCGATTCTCGTCACATTTATGGCCAATTCCGCCTGGGACAAGCGAGCCGCCGTGATTGCAGGTATCATCGTCTCCACACTCGAGGCGGCTGGTGTGACGGTAGCGGTTTGGTTTCGTCCGGATTACGTTCTTACGGGAGATGATGTGCATATTCCGTACGGCCAGAACGTCAATTTCCAGAACATTGATCCAGTGGCAATGACCTCCCTCATGTCCGCGATTTTCTTCACCTACAACCTCATCTTCATCGTCTACATCTACCCGATGCACCAATACACGGACATGCACTTTCGGACTGGAAACAAGGATGGCCTCGAGGCCATTAAAACGGCGCAGGTTTTCAACGCAGTGGTGCAGGACATTGAGGGTCGTCGTAATCCCCAAGATGACTAGGATTTCTACTCAAAGATAAATTTGTTTTGTTCACTCATCATGCCACCGCTCGACTTCATTCCAGCACCTTCCTCTTTGAAACACTTTCGACCTCGGTTTGGACTTCAGCTTTCAGTTCATCCACGTTAATTTTCGCCTGCTTGATTTCGTCCGTGATGTTCCAATTTTTCCCGTAACTTTTACATAATACACTCCGCGATCAGTTTCTCTTGCTCCCAAACTGACTGACAAACGACCTTGACCACACCTGCACCCTCTTGAATCTTGATTTCTGATCCTTGATGCAAAACGTACTCGCAGTCGGTCTCAGCAAACGCTTCTTCTAGGGACGGGCAGACAACAATCACAGTCACAAGCTCCATACCATGAGTAGTGAAACACATTTTTTTTAATTTTGGCATGACAGGATTACACGCGGTTGAACAAGACACGCGAGCCGCAAAACACAGAGAATGCAAGTCAGAGGGTCCTCTATGGGCAATTTTGCCTTTCTTATCTTTTTTTTTGGCTGTTGGTAGCACTCGAACGAACTCTCGATCGATGACTATCAATTGCTATGGGCATCGTCGATTACAATTGCAATCGATTACATCAACGACACTCAGTTTTGTTTGTGGTTAAACAAAAAAAGAAGAGTAGTCATAACGAGAAGAAAAGAGGGGAAAAGGAGTAGAATTTGCCGAGACGCATTGCAAACTATTTGCTTATTTATTTGCTGCTCTGCAGCGATGGCACCCTCGGAGCCCTCACTCGCAAGGCCGACCACCGAGCAGCTCCGCACGCAGCGAGAGCCAAAAGGAAAGAATATCATCGTTGTCCAACACTTACTTTAGGCATCCATAAAGTGGCGGCCGTACGACCAGTAGGGGTCGGAGGCAGCTTTGGGAACAATCTGCTCAAGCTCGTCGCTCGAGATCCAGACATGGTCCAAAATGTCATCGCTGGCGGCAACATGGCCCTCAATGCGCTGGCCGCGATAAAATAAGACGAGTGCGCCGTAAGCCTGGCGCTCCTTTTGCTCTGCCTCTGCGTACTTGACCCAGTGGTAGCCGGCGGGAAGGCGGCCAAGCATGTACAGGTCAATGTCCTCGCCACACTGTGCAAGAGTATGCCGCTTGGCCGCAGCATAGAGTTCCTCGCCGTCGTCGCGAAGCCCAAAGGGAAATCTCCACACGGGCTCGCCGTTGGGATCCGCCGGGTCCCTGACCTTGACTAACAAGTGCAGACGGCGCTGGAGTCTCCTCCTCAGCGAACGCGTGTCGTGAATCTTGTCCTCGAGCGTGATGCGCGGTTCGGGGCGAAAGTCCTGCTGCGAGCCCTGGCCGGCCGCGTCAACATCGTCCATGTTCAGGTCGTATTCGATCTCTTGCGTGGTATCCTCATCGATTTCGATTTCAATGTTGCTAATGTCGAGGTCCAG
Source organism: Aurantiochytrium sp. KH105 (assembly GCA_003116975.1). Taxonomy (NCBI): domain Eukaryota; class Bigyra; order Thraustochytrida; family Thraustochytriidae; genus Aurantiochytrium; species Aurantiochytrium sp. KH105. The sequence continues at coordinate 114,131 of BGKB01000062.1, read as the reverse complement.
TTCACTGCTGAGGTCGAGATTTTCATCAATATCAAGGCTCGAGGAGTCTTCCTCTTCCACGACGGTGTTGACCGCCTTACCGGACGCCTTGAGCTCGCGCTCCTTGAGTTGTGCGGCCTCAAGGTCGGCGATGCGCTTTTCCTCCTCGGCGCGATACTCTTCGAGCATGGGTTCAAGCTCCTTTCGGAGTTCATCGTCGATCTCGATTTTGCCGAGTCGGCCTTTGGTGCCGTAGTCGAGCAGGTCGTACGCCCAGAGGTTCTGTTTCTGGATGGGCCTCTCGCGGTGCGTCCAAAACTCCCGGGGGTACTCCTTCTTCTCGTACAGCTCCGCCTCCTCCTTGAGCTCGAACATGTCGACCTCCCAGTCTTCGAGGTCGGGCATGATCACGGGCAGTCGCTCCACGACGGCGCCGCACATGACATCAATCTTGAGGCCAGCGGCCTCGGCGTCCTTCTTGAAGGCCTCGAACTCCATGAACCGCAGTCGCTCCTTGGCGCGGAGGCTTCGCTCGCTCTCGACGGGCGTGTCACGCATGAGCTTCTCGACCTTGTACTGGTCGCGCCAGTGCTCCTCGTCCACGGCGGCGCCGGGCGCGTCCGCCTTCGGGTACGGCGCCGTCGCGAGGCCGCGGGCGGCGCCATGCCGCAGCCGCGGCGCCATGCCGCCGTGCCGCCATGCCGCGGCGCCGCCGCCCAGCGCGCGCGCCACGCGCATGGTCCGTGTCCCGCGCTGCTCCTCCGCCGGCCTCGCCTCGCCGCGCCGCGCCGCGCCGCGCCCCGCCCGCCTCGCCGCGCGCTCTGCTGGTCTCCGCGCTGCCGCGACTCCGCGAAGGCAGTCTGTCTGTCTGTCTGTCTGTCTCTGCCTGTCCGCGCAACAGCGCCGCGCCGCCATAGCCCACTTGCGCCGCGCCATAGCCCACTTGCGCCGCCGCCATAGCCCACTTGCGCGCGCCGCGCCGCGTCTCCGCGCTATTTCGTGGCCACCAGGGACTTCGCCCCGCGTCCGCCGGAGAACGGGCCCGGACGCCCCGCCTTCGACGGGGCCCCCAAGAGATTGGGGACCCCGATCTGAAGATAGAAGAGCGGCGAGCAGAAGCGGATCGCGCGGCGCAGGACCATGCGCGCGCGCGCGAGGGCCCGCGCGGCGGCGGGCGCGGTAGCTGCGTTGTGCGTGGTCGCGGCGGCGGCGGCGGCGGCGGCGGTCTCCGAGAGCTTCGAGGAGGAGGCTGCGTTCAGGAGGGTCCGGGACGCGTCGCCCCGCGGCGGGGCCCGCGGCTGGGAGGACCTCGTGACGCACGTGCAGTTCACGGTGCACTGGGAGCAGGCCAGCGCGGCGGGGCCCGCCTTTGCGTGGGAACACTTCAACCTGTTCCCCATGCAGTTCGGCCAGACGATGGACCGCTTCGACGTGGAGGAACTGGAGATGACTTTTTCCAAGGGCCGTTGGCGACAGCGATGGGGGGCCTCGCCCGTCCCGGCCGCGCAGGGCGTCGAAGTTTGGGCGCTCCTGCGAGCACAGGATGCCCCGTCTGCAGACGAAGCATGGCGTGCACTTGCGGCTGCACTGGCGGGTCTCTCGTGCGCGTCGCTGGACACGATCGTTGACTCTCGGATCGCCCGGCCTCGCCACACCTTTGGGATGCCTCCCTTGAACACCAGCGAGACTGTGACCGACGAAACACTCTTCCTTCAGTACGGACAGCTTTCGTCCGAGGCGTCGTGCACGGAAAATCTCGCGCCCTTGCTTAAACTACTCCCATGTCGTGGCAACGCGGGCTTGGCGCAAGTTTTGGTACCCACGGAAATCTTTCGTGCGGACCACCATGCGATCCGACTTCACTTTCGTCGCGTGTGTGACGGCAGACGGGGCTGGAGTGCAACGTGCAAAACACCGGGCGTCGAACTGGTCCTGAGCGTAGTTCTTGCTCACGGACGCTTGGCTCCTGCTCACGCAGAGCTCGCGACTCTGGCGCCAATGCGTACGGCTGTTGAAGAGTGTCCTTTGGCAGCCGCCTCGCGCGTGTTTGTTGAAGAGTCTGTTTCAAACGCAACCACCGAGATGTCGTGCACACCTTTTCTAGGGCCTCATGCGACGAGAATGCGGAAACTTGCCCTGCGAGACCTCACTCCGCACGACGCAGTGACAACGCCTGTGATTCCTCCCCAACCCTTGGTTCGCGTCACGGAGCGCTTTGCGAGTGGCGTCGGTCGTACCGAGGGCGGCGTTGTAACAAGGTTGTCGACTTCCTCCGACTTCGTGGACCCAATTCGATTACAATACTTTGAGATGGTGCCTGCTTATCTTCGCGTGCGACCAAGCTCTGTTCGTCTTGAAGTCAATGGGGTGCAGGTTCCCGCGCAGGATCTTTGGGGTCCTGGCGCAGCCTCCGTGATATCCCTCTCTTCATTCTATGGATCACCCACACAGTTGGAGCTCACCTTTGATGTCGCCCCTGACTCGTCGGTGCTCGTTTCATACGCGTTTGAACAAGCCTTTTTGCCATTGTGGGACTTTCCTCCGGACCCGAACCGCGGCTTTGACATCCCTGCGGCAGTCGCTAGCTACTCAATCCCGCATCAGCCGGGCCTTTGTGTCCAAGGCGTCGTCGCAGGCGATTTACCTCTTGCCTCGCCTTTACTTGGGCGCGGCACACACGGTCCCGTTGCAGGACGCCGCATGCGCGAATATGCTGCTCCGCTTCTTGTCAGCATGCCTCTTCCAGACTTTAGCATGCCGTACAATGTCATTACGCTCTCCTCAACGGTGTTTGCCTATCTTGTGGGAACTACCATCAGTATACTTTTGCAAGAAGTTCGCGTGCGTCCCGACCCCGATGAAGCGAGCCAAGAGACATGGAAGAGGCGCAAGCGAATGCTCAAGAACGTATTCTTTGTGGCCCTCGTTGGGCTCGCGTGGATGTATGAGAACGATCGTGACACCCTCCAAGAGTTGTTGCACCACGTAGCGATCCCGATTTAGGTTGTTGTATTTTTTTGGTGCGTTATGAGACAGCGCCAAAAACTCGCATTTCAGTACCGTCTTATGGAGAAAGGGTGGACTCCGTGCCGGTAGAATCTATATCTTATGTTGCGCCTGCTTCACATCAGACGACACATTCATTTGTCGAGACGGTTTTCAAACGGCCCAAGACTATTGCCCATTAGAGATGTATTTCTGCCGGCGAACCTTGTCTACCTTCACCAGGAGAGAAAAGTAGAGTTAAATTCGCTTTCCAAGAAGCGAGAAAGAAGGTCTTAAGACTGTGTCTAATACCGCTGTAAAATTTCAACTGACATTCAGATAGTATAATTGGTCGTGTGAGGGAGGGAGTTGTGCAGGTGCGACGAGAAGAAGAAAAACGCAAATATAATAATTTCAAGAAATCAGCTGGCATCAATGCGACTGATGTGCTCATTGAAGACGCTGTCTGTCAGATATAAGCGACGCTGACATGGCATGAACTCTCGATGATCGCAGACTTTGATCCTTTCTTCGTGGAGCAAACCGGCGCCCATGATACGGACGAAGACGGTGCGGATGTTGCTCGGGGACACGCTCGTGTTTTTGAGCCACGTGCAGTCGACGGGCGGCGACCTAGCCGATGTTCTACGCCTGAAACTCGAGAACCGCGGCCTCAATGTTTGGATTGATCACGGCTATCGCGCCGAGCTCAACCAGCAGGCAATGCTAGATGGCGTGCGCCGTACACATACAAATGTGTTGGTGTTGACGATGGGCATCTTCGCAAGCAGCGCTGCCCTCGAGGAGCTCCGATGCGCGCGCGATTCAGAAAAGCACATTGTTGTGGTTCATGAGGCTGACACACATCGCGCGAGCTATGCGAGCTTCGGCGAGTACGTTGCATCAACGCCTGATTTCTGCGACGGTTTCTTTCTCGAGGAGGAGCCTGTGCGACGCAAGTGGTACGAAGAGGAGGCCTTTTACAACGAGCTGGTGCGCCAATGTTTTGAGCACTGAAAGATTAGTATAACATCCATCTATTTTTTTCATTTGTTTACGGAGACTTTTGCCACATTTCAGCCGAATGCCTCGTTTTGAGTAGTGGGCCTATACATTCACAGTCAGTCCAAGGCTTGGAATCCAGGTATACTACTCTTCTCTGATGAGATAATTCTTGCCTCAACAATAGCCTCCCAAAGGGCTGCATTCAAACAGAAGCAGTTCGACTTGCCTTCGAAAGCGCAACCGGGAAAATCACCTTGGACTTACGAGATCCTCCTGAAGCGACAACGCGAATAAACTTGCGTCCAAGTAGAAGCCGAGAGCGACATTCAGGACAAGTGGTCAAAGACAGCGGGGAGGCACAAGATGGAAAGATATCACAGGCTAGAACATGAATTAATCAACTCAGAAAAGCAAAAACTCATGCCTTGTAGGTGTCCGAGTAGCGCATGGAGGACTCCTCGAAGCCAATGGTGGGGAAGGAGCTGGCGAAGGCCTCGACGTCGGCGCGAAGAGCGTTGACATCCTTGTGGCCGCCCTCGATGCTGTCGAGGTAGTCGCGGAAGTCCTTGACCTTCTTGCCCTTGACCTCGGACTTGACGTTGCGCGCAATCTGGACACCGCGGTCAATAAAGTCAGCGACCTTGCGCATGTCGTTTTCGTCAAAGCCACGCGAGGTGAGCGCGGGGGTGCCGAGGCGGATGCCACCGGGGATGAGCGCAGACTTGTCGCCAGGGACGGTGTTCTTGTTCGTGGCGATGCTGACGAGCTCGAGGATGCGCTCGACGCGGGCACCGTCAATGCCGTGGCTCTTCTTGAGGTTGACGTTGACGAGGTGGTTATCAGTGCCGCCCGAGACGAGGGCGTAGCCGCGCTCGGTGAGGGTGTCAGCGAGGGTCTTGGCGTTACGGATGACCTGCTCCTGGTACTCCTTGAACTCGGGGGAGGCGGCCTGCTTGAGAGCCGTGGCGAGGGCAGTGATGGTGTGGTTGTGGGGGCCGCCCTGGAGGCCGGGGAAGACGCTAAAGTTGATCTTCTCGCCAATGTCCTTGTGCTGGGCGGTCTCGTGGCGGTAAAAGATCATGGCACCGCGGGGGCCGCGGAGCGACTTGTGCGTGGTGGTGGTGACGACATCCGCGTACTCAAAGGGAGAGGGGACGACCTTGGCGGCGACGAGACCCGAAATGTGGGCCATGTCGGCAAGCATGATGGCCTTGTGCTGGTCGCAGACCTCGCGGAAGCGCTTGTAGTCGAGCAGACGCGAGTACGCCGAGGTACCGGCGACGACGAGCTTGGGACGGTAGGCCTCGGCGAGCTTCTCCATGTTGTCGTAGTCGATGAGGCCAGTCTCCTCATCGAGGCGGTACGGGAGGCTCTCGAAGAAGATGCTGGTGGCCGAAATCTTCTTGTTGGGGGTGGCGTAGCCGTGGCTCAGATGGCCGCCATGGGGCAGGTCGAGGGCCATGATGCGGTCGTGGGGCTGGAGGAGAGCCGAGTAGACCTGAAAGTTGGCGGGGGAGCCACTGAGAGACTGCACGTTGACGCCCCACTCGGCAGGGTCGAGGTTGAAGGCGGCGAGAGCGCGCTCCTGGCAGAGGCGCTCGACCATGTCAATGTAGTCGTTGCCACCGTAGTAGCGGGCGCCCGGGTAGCCCTCACTGTACTTGTTGGACATGTGCGAGCCGAGGGCGTCGTAGACCGAGCGGGAGGTGAAGTTTTCGCTGGCAATGAGCACGAGCGAGTTGCGCTGGCGGCGCTTTTCGAGCTCCATGATGTCAAGGAGATCCGGGTCGGTCTCGCTGAGAGGCGCGTTGAGCTTGGCGGCCTCAGCGCGAAGGCCTCCGGCGGCGGCGGCGCTCATGGCGCGCTTCTGGCCGGCCAGGCTGGCCATGCGCATCGAGGTGGCACGCATCATCGTTGTGGTTGGTGTTAGTGCTGTTGTTGCTGTACGATCTGCGTTTGTTTCGCGTTTAAGAATAGACGTTTGCCAGTAGATTAGGTTTGAGTCAGTTTCTCTGTCTTGTCCTCTCTTTCTCTTTTTGGCGCGCGCTTGCTGTTCTCCTTTCCATTCTTCATGCGAGTAGAAAAGAATGCGTCTCCCCCCACTCCATCGTCCCCCCCAAAACAACGAGAAAGAATTCAGATCTTGTCTGTCTCTCGGTCTCTTTCCTGATCATTGTTTTCAACGATCATGACCAAAATGCGGCCAAGACCGGCGGGCAGCCAGCGCAAGCTTGACGTCCGCCCTGCTCGAGTAGAGCACGCAGACCCCCGCCTCGCCTCGCCTCGCCTCGCCGCCGTCTGCTCCGCGCCAGAAGAATATCCGCGGCCTCCGTCCATATCCCTCCGTCCACCATCTCCATCCATCTCCGCAACCCTGCGGCGCCTCGCCTGGCGAGCTTTGAGGCGACGCGAGAAGGAAAGCGGGCGGAGAGGAGAGCAAGCGAGCCCGCGAGAAAGGCCGCACGTACCTGGTCCCTCCGCGAGTGCGAGCGTGCGGGCTGGGGCGGCAGAAACAGGTCTGCCGGCGCCGTGGCGTGGCCTGTCTGCCGGGGCCCGCGTAAAAAACCAGACCCGGGCCGCGCGGCGGGGGCGCGGCGCCACCGGACCCCGCGGCGCCGCCTTGCGCGCCCGGCTTGACTTCACGCCAACTTCACCGCCGCCGCCGCCGAGGCGCCAGGCCGAGGCGGCCGCGCGGACCCTGCGAGGCAGGCAGGCGGCCGAGCAGAGGCAGGCAGGCGGCCGGCAGAGGCAGGCAGGCGGCCGGGGACAGGCCTGCGCGGCGCCCCCGCGAAGGCGAAAAGAGCAGAGAGCGGCGGTGATTAAGGGAAGGAAGTGGAGAAAGGGGCGCGGCGCAAGTGGGGAAAGCGGGGAGCGGCAGTTGCGGGGGGGGAAAGGTGGAGTGGGGGGCGGCGGGGAAGAGAGGTGAAGGCGGAGGGTGGAAGACAGGCGAGGGAGATGGGAGGAGAGGAGACGAGACAAGACGACGCGAACGGCAAGACGAGGGTGCAGATCTCCGCCAAGAGAAGACGATTCGCAAGACAAGAAAAGCAAACCAAACTCAGGTGGAAGACAAGACAATTCGCAAGAAGCGACGATAGTAGTACAAAACAAGCCGACCACAAGCCATGGCAGACAAGAACTGGAAAGGAGACGAAGCAAAAAGACGGGGAGGAGACCAAAGGTTTACGAACAAGACGAGACGCGTGAAGACGGGCAAGAACGAGAAGGAAACCGACGAGCCGCAGCAGAAAGGCGGAGGAGGGCGTGCGTGCATGCATGCACTCGCCATTATGGTCATCATGATGGCAGCTCGTTCTTGGGCCATGTGGACGGACTACATGTGGTGCATGCTCGAGGACGCTGCTGCTGCTGCTGCTTTTCCTTGAATCGCTCTGGTTACGTCTTACCTCCGCAGCTTTCTGCTAGAATGCCGCACACATCCGCGCACCGCCTTCGACGACTTCTGCAGGCGTATAGCCTGAGTGAGTGAGGCACCTCGCGATGCAGTCGCTGTCGCATGCACAAAGACCGAGACGAGGACGGCGCGGAGGACCTGCCTGACTGGGCTGCGATCAGCCTTGCAGTGCGCCACCGGTGCAAAACTGGAGCGCGGCGTCTCCCGAATCAGCGCTCGTCCTCAGTCGCCAAGTTTTTCACGGATGGACCAAGTCGCCAGTCAAGTCGCCAGACGGCCAGCAGGCGCTCGCCTTTTCCAGACAGCTTGCGCGATGCCGGATTTTGGCTTTTTTTTTGGCTTCGTGCGCTCGCAAGCTGCATGCTGCAGGACCAAGACGTTCGCGCCCGCTTACGTCGCACCGGATGCGGACCCATTCACGGCGTTTTCAGACAAGAAATTACGCCGCGTCTGGTGCGGGAAACCCGATAGGCGACGACAGCGCTTAATGATGATACGGCAGGAAACAAGGGGGGGGGTGCGCAAGGTACACACCTGACTAAGGTGTGCACCTCGATCGAGGACCGGGTGTGTGAGTGTCCTCGGGGACCCTTACGCGCACCCCCCACCCGCTTTGAACAAGATCAGGCGTGCCTTGCGCCGAGGCCAAGCGAGAAGAGCAGAGCAAGGCACGGCAAGACAAAGTAGACCAAGGTAGAGCAGAGCCGGGCCGGGTCGGGGCCGAGGAGCGAGGGAGAGCCGCTAGGAGTCCTGCCTGAGCCTGGCCTAGCTAGCACTCGGGCGAAACGGACCCCGGCACCATTGCGCCGAGACCCGAAGGCCCGAGGACGCTGGCCGCTGCTGGTCGAACAGCGAAGCTTCCCGAGCAAGGAAATGGAGAGGGAGGCAAACGACGACTGCGAGCGGCAGAACTGCAATCCAAAGGCCGCGACGGAGAAGCAAGGACCGATTGACGGCGAGTAATCCATCCCCAACGCACCGACGCGCCGACGAGCCCGTCTGCGAGTCGTCACTGTCAGTCAGTCAGTCAGAGCTAGAGCTAGAGCGTAGCTGCAACCATGGCGACGGTCCTCGACCTCCTGCCGGCGGAGTACGGCTTTGTGGCGCTGGCCGTGATCGCGTCCACCGTGACCGTTGTCTTGCAGGGAGGCAGCGTGATGGAAGCCCGCAAGCTGTACAAGGTCCCGTACCCGGACATGTACGCGACAGTGATCGAGGTGGATGGCAAAAAGTACACCAACGCCAAAGATCCTGAGAGCGCCAAACTCTTCAACTGCGCCCAGCGCGGTCACCAGAACGCCCTCGAGTCGCACTACTACAACCTTGTGCTCGCGGTCACTGGCGGTCTCGCCGCCCCCGTCGCTGCCGCCGGCAGCCTCATCGTTGCCACGATTGGTTTCCGCGAGTACGCGCGCCAGTACCGCTGTGCCGGCCCGGAGAACCGTAACAACAAGCTTGCTCTCTGCAAGTACATTGGCCTTCTTGGTCTCCTTGGAAGCAACTTCTACCTTGCTTACGTCCTTCTTGCGTCCAAGCTGCACTGATAATAACGATTGAAAAATCGAAAACGATTTTGATGCGTGTTAGGCGTACCTTGGTTTCATTTACCTCCAATGATCTGCTGCTGCCGCCGGTGCTGTTGTTGCTGGCGTTGCTACTGCTGTTGCTGTTGCTGTTTCTGCTGGTATTGCTACTGCTGCTTTCACAATTCCTGATGTTGCCCGTTTGCTTTGATCGAGTTTTATACTTTGACGCTACAGCTCTTTCGCTTGTTTTCGCTGCCACTGCAGGGATCTGCTGCTGTTGCTGCTTTTAAAATCTGCCCATACTACTACTACGACGTAGTCCTACTACCTAGAACAAATCACATCATCTTCACGGGCCTTGAATCTTGGCTCAAGTTCAGACGTCCTCATCGTCCCTGACCTTCCAAGCTAGCTAGCTAGCTAGCTACACTCGCTCATGTCAGTCAGTCATCCATTTATGATCCTGACCGACCCAAAGCTGGCCTCTGGCTGCAGCTGCTTGGCAGATTGAGGCCGCTCCGCCATGCGACTGCTCCGTCCGTGCGCGTCATCGTCCCCCGCGACACCCTCGCGACCGCCAGAACGCCAAGCTGCCGCTGCGCCTAAAAGGAAAGAAAATCGCAACTCTGACCGAATGAAAGACGCGGGCGGTTCGCGGCCGCCGTCATCTCCTCACCCTCGCGGATCCGCCGGGCCATGCGCTCCCTCCCGGCCTCGGCTCGAGCGTGGACCCCGCGACCCCGCTTCCCGCTCGCGCGCTCACTTCCCCGCGCGCTCCAGGCCCGGCGCGCGGAGGCTGGGCTCTCCGGGCTTCCCGGGCGCGAAGCCCTGCGTCTTCTCCCCTGGCCGGGGCGCGGCACGCGCTCTTTGCTCCTCTTTGCTCACGGCACGACAGCGGCTGCGACAGCGGCTGCGACAGGGTCTGCGACAGGGACTGCGACAGGGAGTGTCGGGGCTGCGAATGAAGGGACGAGGGAAGGAAGAAGGGAGGCACGTAGGAATGAGCGAACGCGCGCAAGAGGATCTGGCTAGGCCCAGGCCTAACTAATGTATAAGTCGAGCCTGAGAGAAAACTGCCTGCAGCGTTGCAGCAGCTGCAGAGCCGGAGCTGCCGGGAAATCCTAATCCAGCGCCGACCACCCAAACCGACCTTTCTCGACGCTGCAGCCACGGCACGAGAGGCTCCAAGACCGCAGCACTACCAGCTGATCAGCAAAGGCAAACGGCGCAAGCAGAACCGCAACGAGGATCGTAAAAGAGTAGCAGCAGCAGCAGCAGCAGCAGTAGCAGCAGCAAGATGGCGACCGTACTAGACCTCTTCCCGGCCAACTTTGGCCTCGTGCCTCTCGCCCTCATCGCCTCGACGCTGACGGTGGCGTCCCAGGGCGGCAAGGTCATGGAGGCTCGCGAGCAGTACAAGGTGCCGTACCCGGAAATGTACGCGACGGTCATCGAGGTGGACGGAAAGGAATACACCAACGCCAAGGATGCCAAGAGCGCCAAGCTCTTCAACTGCGCACAGCGGGCTCATCAGAACGCCCTTGAGACGCACTACTACTACCTCGTGCTCACACTCACCGGAGGTCTCGCCGCCCCCGTTGTCGCGGCGGGCAGCCTCGTCGTCGCCTCGGTTGGCTTCCTCCAGTATGCGCGCCAATACCGCTCCGCCGGCCCGGAGAACCGCAACAACAAGCTCGCTCTCTGCAAATACATTGGTGTCCTCGGCCTCCTCGGCAGCAACCTGTACCTTGCGTACGAGCTTTTCTCGCGCTAAATACAATCGTTTGTTTGTCTCACTTGGTGAATATGTTGGATGCAATTATCAGGACTCTTGTCGTCCTGGCTAACGTCGCGCTCCGTGTCTTGATGTCTCACATTTCTTGTTGGCTTTCCTCCCCATTGGCCCTGGGAGCAAATCTTCGGCCATCTATCATCATCGCCCCAAATGGAATCGCGCCCACTATGATCATAAAGCTTCATGTGCCCATCCAAGGCATTTGTATGCCACACAATAATGTCATGTGCGTTACGTTTTACGCTAGCCCGCCAGAACGTTGACAACCAGCCCGGCCGCATTCGCGAAAGAAAGAATGGCGCCTCCATCGGCAACAAGTCCGCGGCGCCCGGAAGGGGGCGCCGCAGGTCGCCCTCCACGAGGCACGAGGCCCATGCCCGTCGCCGCCGCCGCCACCGCCACCGCCACCGCCACCTCCAACCCGCACGGCCAATCCACGACAATAGTAGAAAAAGACGCAGCCTGCGATAGCGGCCGCGCGGCCGGAGACACGCCCGTGGATGACTCGCCGACTGCAAAGGCACTCCGCGCTGCCGCGCAAGACGTGCAAGAAGAGAGAGACGCGACGTCCGCCAAACTTCAAGAGGCTGCCAAAGAAACCTTGGCGGAAAATCACCCCGACGACGAAAATTCGGACAACGCGCAAGGGGACGAGGACGACAACAATGATGCGTATGCCGACGATGATTTCGACGACACTACCGGGTCAAAGCAAGCTGCGACACTTCGCGAAGCAGCAGATCAAATCGGCAAGGAAGAATCGCACAGACCCGAAAATGCTGGGTCAACGGGTGACGAAAATGATCATCTGCAAAATGACAAAGAGACCGAAGATCCCAATCTTGATCCAAGAGAACCACACGATCCCGAAGACACACGACCATTGCTTAGTGAAGATGGAAACAAAACTCTTCTTCGCTGCGCATTTCATGGCGATGTGCGCCGTGCCGAGACCTTGCTTCAGCAAGAGGCTGGCGATATGGGAGTTGAAGACCTCAGCGTCAATGGAACCGATCGCCACGGCTGGACGTCACTGCACTGGGCAGCAGCGCGTTGTCACGCCAAGTTTTGTGAGTTCCTATTGCAGCACGGCGCGCAGCTTCATGCCCGAGAAAATACAAACGGCTGGACTCCCTTACATCTCGCGGCCGTAGCAGGCTCGCGCGATGCCTATGATGTCGCCGAGCTTCTGATCGCCAGTGGCGCGAGTCGTCGTGTGATGGATCGCTGGGGAGACATTCCGCACGAAGTTGCGCCTCGACCGACGCGAGCCAATCACGCCGAAGGTGCCATGGAGCTTCGCAAACTTTTGCGACCAGAAAGTGCTAATCCGTGAAAAAAACAAATGTAACTTCTAAAACCCTAGGCTGACAAATTCGTTCTCGGAATGTCAGTCTCCCGAACGTAGCGCATCGCGACAGAGCGACTTTTGCAAACGTGAACAGCAAGAGAAAGATCAAAAGGAATAATACATCTTTTGCCGCACTGGGATTCACAATGTATCAAAGAGAGCTTGATCCTCTACGTTCTCTGCTGCATTGCAATTGGGTTGGATTTACCACATCCCACAAAAAAAAAAGAGGTTGATCCTCCGCGTTTCTTGGCCGCGTGGTACCCTCAAGCAGGATGAAAGAGCCGCGACCAGGCCTCGACGTGTCAGCATGCTTTCGATCAGAAAATTCTTTCATCTTTACCACATCTTACTCCATTGCTTTCCCATCATGTGATCTGTGCCTGATGACGCCGTTGCTTTTTTCGAGCAAAAACACCTTTGCAAACCCTCCCTCACAAAACCCTTGCGACGATCGGCCTTTGGGGCGCGCCCGCCCGGGGCAGCAGAGTCTCGTGTTGTTGCGCACGCGCACGCGCACGCGCACGCCACGCGCGCCGACGCGACTTGGCTCCTGGTGCGAGCTCAAACGGCGGACGGCAGGCGTTGTCGGGAAGCAGGCGCCAGCGGCAGCAAACAGCGAGGCAAGCAAGGAGCCGCTCACAGAGACCGACTGGGGTTGTTGACAGGGAGGCGCAACGAGGGAATCACGATGAAAGCGAGCGCAGCCTCGCTCGAAGCTGGCATGGCCGCCAAGTCGGAGGCGAAGCGAGAACAGGAAGACCCGCTCTCCATTGAGCGAAGACGCCTGCTCGTGATTCTGTGCAGCTTTTGCACAGCGCTCAGCTATTGCGACAGGGTCAACATGAGTGTCGCTGTGACAGAAATGTCCAAAGAGCTACAGTGGGACATGCACCAGCGCGCGTCCGTGCTCGCCGCATTCTTCTGGGGCTACATTTGGTCGCAGATTCCAGGCGCCTATCTCGCTCAAAAATACGGCGGACACGTCGTCCTTGGCGTCGCCGCCTTTGCGTGGAGCATTTCGACTCTCATTGTGCCTCTGCTCGCTCGCTACTCGCACACCTACGTCGTCTACGGGCGCATCCTGCTCGGCATCTGCGAAGGGAGCACTTTCCCTGTGATTTATCACCTCTTTGCCAGTCGGGTCCCCAAGGATGAGCGCTCCCGGGCCCTGGGATCCATCAACTTTGGCGTTTTTGGTGGCGCCGTCTTTTCGTTTGCCGCCTCGCCCGTCATGATGCACCACTTTCACTGGTCTTCCGTCTTTTACTTTTTTGGATCCCTAGGCATGCTCTGGGTGCTCTGCTGGGGCCTCTTCGCCTACTACATTGACATTCCCGATGGAACCACAGCCTTGCCCTGTATGCCGCCGCGCGCTCCGGCTACACCTTCGCTCATGCGCGCCAAGCCCAGTGCGCCGAGCGAAGGCCCCACTTTGCTGCAGCAGGCGCGTCTTATTGTTTGCCACAAAGTGGTTGGCGCCATCTTTTACGCCCACTTTTGCCACAACATTGCCGCCTTTGTGCTCATGAGCTGGCTTCCAACGTACTTTGAGGAGGCTTTTGATCTCGGCGGCTCCTCGCTCGCCCTTTCATGTCTGCCGTACATTGTCATGGGCGTCGCCGTCACGTTCACGTCAACTCATGCAGATCGCTTTATCGCGCGCGGGGAGCTTCCACTGTCCACGGTGCGACGCATTTCTACCATCACGGGCTTTGTCGGCGCAGGAACCTTCATGCTCCTCATTACGACCTCCTCGTGGGTCTTTTCTGCCATCACGTACATGTGTCTCGCGCTCGCCTGCAACGGCGCAGGACCCGTGGCCGGCTACGAAGCTGCCAAGCTCGATGTTGCCGCTCCAGAATACGTCGGTCGTTTGCAGTCTATTAGCAACACGCTCGCTGCATTTGCTGGCATCATTGGCGTACCCACGGTCGCCTACATTAAAGAGGCCACGGGGTCCTGGGAGGCCGTCTTTCTCGTCATGGGCGCCGTCTTTTACTCTGCGGCTCTGGTTTTTCACACATTTGGCCACTATTCCGGAAAGGTGGTCCCAGGCTAGATTCGTCCATCTCATTGGCAATCTCACGCCCCGAAGCAAAGATGCGCACTCCTACGTCTGGCCCGAGCCGTGCCAGCCACCGCGCCCCCGCTAGAGGCGCTCTGGACGCCAACGGCGGCATCGGTCTGCCCTGAGGTCCTCTTCGGTCCTGCACCTTTTGAGTCTTCTCCTGGACATCAAAGACGTTCATGAGGATCACTCGCGCATTTCTGAGCCAGAGCTCGTGGACACCACGTCGCGCTCCACGCCGGGGATCCTCCCAAATCCCCAGACGCCGTGCCAAAGGTCTGAATCGAAAGTTCATTCGCGGGTCCAGACTCGAGCGGTGCCAAATTACAAGGACAGCCCCGGGGATCCACGTCAGAGCACTCAAGAGATCCTCGCCATGTCGCACATGCCAGGTTCGATGCGCCAACGTCAAGGCAAGCGCGGCATCGTAAGCATCCTCACGTCCGACAGATATATCATCGTCGCGCCATCGATAGCGAGCGTCCTGTGCGTGCACAATGCCTGCAAAGTGTCGTACATGATGCGTAAAATCCATAAACGATCCTTCCCAACCTCGATGCGCCACCCTAGCGACCTCGGGATACAGACATTCCCGCCCCTTGGCCACTTCAGCTTTGCGCAAGTGCCAGTCATAGTGATCAGAGGGCCACGCAAGGCGTAGCTCCTGTCGCCACAGACTGCGCTGCATTGTCCATCCGAGCCCAGGGAAGAAATCCGTGCGCAAGACGCGTCTCAAGTCGCGTGCCACGCCACGGTATCCGTTGTCATTCCACGCGCTTGCAATCCACAAGCTCTCATCCTCGGCCACGAGTGCCGCAGCACGTGTAAGAAACTCGGCAAAATCTGGGGAATACACCAGATCATCCTCTGCCAAAATCAGCGCCGGTGCGCTTGGAAAGTGCGCAAACCCGGCATCAATGGCAAACCGGTATTGCGCAGCAATGTGTGCGCCAGCCCCTCGCTCTCTGCCCCAGTTGCCCCGCGGCGTGATTGCATCTTGATCGCGGTTGCGTTGCACAAGTGCAAGCCCAAACTCGTCGCGCGCCACGGCTGCGACCTCTGAGTTCGTCCCGTCCTGTGCCACGAGAACTTTGCGAGGATCGAGCCCACGCACGTCTCCAAGGAGCGAAGCAAGTGACTCGCGAAATACCTCGACGCGCGAGTGGCAAATCACCACGACGGGAATCACCTCGTCATTCGATACGAGCTCACGCAAGAGCGTTGCGGCCTCTTGCCGCTTTTGATGCTCATCATTTTCACTACCAAGATTGCCGCTACAGCTTCGCCAAACGATCAATACGACCAGACTTAGCAGTGCGAGTCTAATGTTATACCCTTCAGATCTTCGTTGCGCTTTGGCTCTTGGAGCTCTTGGAGCTCGCGGGGCTCGCGGGGCTCGCCGGGCTCGCGGGGCTTGCGGAGCTCTGGGCTGCTGCACCACCGCAGAACGGCTCGAGCTTGCCCTTATTCTTCTTAGAGTACTACCCATAGTCTATACCACAAGCGCAAGACTGGAGCGCTACTGTCGCCGCGGTATACACTACCGCGGCGACCGCGCGCGCCGTCGCAATGGCAGCGCCGAGCCGATCAGTCTACATCACGAGGCGCTGCCATCCTTGTCACTGTCCTAGAGATCGGCGAAAGCCGCGCGCATCTTCTTTTACCGTGCACGATAATCCTCAACGGACACATTCTTCTTTGCCCGGATGACGCGATTCGATGTGCTCCTCGAGAAGCGATGATTGTCTGCGGGAGGCGAACAAAACGCAGCGTTATCTCGACGGGCGACGCAAAAGGCTCTAGCGCTACGCCTAGCGACTAGCTAGCTAGATCGCTTGGCGTGTCTGTCTGAGGAAGGAGGATTTCATGAGCTTTGGGCAAGGCCTCCTATCGGACAGCTCAAGCAAGCTTGCTTGCTTGCTTGCTTGCTTACTTGCTTTTTTGACAAGCGCTTGCCAGAGAGGCAAACAGGAGTTGCAGCTAGCTGGCTGCCTGGTCGGCTAGCTGGTTGGCCAGCTAGCTACTTGGCTAGCTAGCGGGGCTAATTACTTTGCTGCTGTCTTGGGTGTGCAAGCAAGCTCGTTGTTGCGAACCATAGAATCGACCTTTGTTAACAAAGTTCGAGCATTTCCCAGAGGCGCGCTACGACGACGTGAGCACGGAGCAACAAACCCTTCCTTCTCATCCTTCAATACCCATCTCCCCATCGCTGCGTGCTTGGTAGCTTTTTTTTGCGGGGTCCGTGCGGTCCCGTGCAGAGGGCAAGGAGAAAAAGGAGCCTGCGCAAGGAGAGAATAGAATGCCTCACCGAGTAGACTCGGACCTTGCTGTCCTCGATGCTGTAGAAAAGCAGGGCAACATGTCCGCTCAGGACTACGTTGATGATATCAAGACTGGCCTCAGTCGAGAAAGCACTATGGGCGGCGCCTTTGAAAGGCTCCAGTACCCAAACCGCAAAAGCGTAGCACGACCCGTGCGCAAAAAGGAAATCTTTGAGAACCTTGCCAAGAACTTTGGCATTCTCATCCCGCACGACAAGCGAAGCGCAGTTTTCGCTCGTCTGGATCACAATCATGATGGCCAAATTGACTTTCGCCATGATTTCGCTATACTGTACGAGGGCAAAGGCCCGCGAGCAGCACCTGCCAGTGGAACGCTAGCCGCACGCGAAGCCTATTCGATTGAATGCCTTTGCCGGGCCTTTCAAGAAAAGGGCGAATCGCCTCGCGACATATGGAAAGGCCAAGCTTCACTGTCCTTTGCAGAGACCATACGGAGGCTTGAAGGTGTTGCCCCTGAGCTCTCCAACCAAGACATGTACCCAATATTTCATCGCATGGGTCTTGACGCGCGCGCAGAAGGTCTGCTCGGCGCCGACGACTTTTGCGCATATTTCGAGCCGAAATTGAACGACTTTCTTCAAAAACCTGCTGCGCCCACACGACCACAATCTGCAAAGTCTGCGCGCAGTACGAGCGGCGTCGCGGCAAGAAATCGCAAGCGCGCTGCGCTTGGCTCCCCTCGCAGAAACTTTCGCACTGTGTCTCGGGGCTCACCTGTCGCGCTCTCGCATGCCGCCGAGTCCCCAAGCGTGCTCTTGGGTAGAATTGATGACATGTGCACCTTTGTTGTCATCCTCGATCTTTCCCCAGGAATGGCAGAGACTAAAATGACCTCTGGCGAAGCACGTATTGCCTTTGCAGCCCGAGAAACCATCTCATATCTCCGTCGCAAGGCGGAGGCAGCTTGCACCAATAAGGTAAACCTTGTCGTTTTTGGCGATGGTGTCAAGGCCGCAAAGTGGCGAGATCGCTGCGAACGTCTCTCCACCAGCGCCGTGGACGATATTGAGGACTTTCTACATCGACAAGTCGACGATTGGCGTGCATTTTCCTTTCTTCATCAGCAGCACGAGCAGCTGCAGAACACACATGATGTACCCGACGATATTACGCGGACGCCTGTTCAAAAAAGTCAGGCTCCTCGCGTCTTGCGCACAATTTTCATGGACATGCTCAACAATGACGCCGTCAGTGAAGTCTGCGTCATTTGTGCCCTTGATGCGCGAGGCCCATCGGGCCATCCTGCACCATGCGCATTGCAAGACTTCAAGGGCCGAGCTCTTGTAAAGCTGGTGCGTGGCCGCCAGACGGGATGCCATAAACTACCCACGAGCCCTGGGCCCCGGTTTCGCTCATGCGTGGTACCGAAAACGGGAGGAAGCGTCATTGTGGTCAACGTCGCTGTGGTTGGTCCCGTTGCTGATAATGCGCACACGGCCTTGTCACGCCTTGCACGCGCCGGCAACGGTACGGTCCGCTGGGTCAACGATGCAGGTGAGGAGATGTGTCATATAACGCAAATGCCACGCCATGGTGTTGCCTCCGATTCGCGTGATGGCGGGGCTGCAGGCGCCCTCCAGGGATTCTGGTGGGCATTGCAGAAATCACCCACGGCAGACGCTACCAAGCGCGTTCTCAAGCGCGTCATCGTGGCTATTTTGAAGACCAGTTTGCCCCTCGACGAGGCGTATGCCGCTTTTGATGCAAACGGCGACGGCACTGTCTCCGTTGGTGACTTTAGCAAAGTCGTCAACGCAATCCTCGTCGAGGAGGCGCAGGGATGCGCGAATAAGCTCAGCACAAGGGAGCGCTTTCGACTCTGGCGCGTCTTTGACACCGTTGACCTTGGATTCGTCTCCATCCCGCGGTTTGTCGCCGTTGTCCGTGTCGCTGCGAGCTACCTTGGCCTCGATGTGGATCCTCTACTCGCGAACTCGTCTCTCCACGCTCCTGTCGAGGAGCAAATGGGTATCATTCACGATGCCCTCGCGCAAGGCGTTAACAATCCCGGTCTGCGGCCGCACACGGCCTCTTCAAAATTACGCTCTCACAGTCCTCACATCCAGCGCGACAACGGTGCCAAGAAGACTGCCTTGGCTCTGCATGATGACGCCATCGGTCATGAAAGAAATGAAAGTGGAGAAGAAACGAAAGAAGAAGAAGAGGAAGAGGGGGAAGAAGAAGTAAACGAAGGCGAAGACGAGGAGGATGACGACTACGAAGATGACGATATGCAATGGCTTCCCTCCGAGACGGAAAGTAGTCATGCCTCGGCCTCGGTACCGGCTTCGGCTTCGGCCTCGGCTTCGGCATCAGCGTCCGAGACTGCACCGTCAGCACTGCTCTCTGTCTCCACGCCCTACACGGAAGCGAGAATGGATGTTGTGGATCCAATGAGCTGGGCAATCCCCGCAAAATCGTGGCGTTTGCCTTGCCTCGAGTCGAGAATTCTTCGCCTGCAGCAGTCCATCGCAGCGTCTCCAAACTCAGTCTCTGCAAGTAACACGACGGAAGTGGGAGCGGGATGCAAGCCTGTCGAGTGGAGCATTCGCAATCAAGCCAAGGTCGCCACAGACACAATTGCCGTCACGCTTGCTGTCAATGCAGCGTGGGAGCGTATTCGCCTTGGCGTCGCAGATACGCCAGGCTTGCTGCATGGACGCACAACGGCGTACCGCAGCGAAAATTTGCCCGAGGATCTTCGCTTGGCGCCAGAACTGCTGCATTCTCAGCGTTGGGCGCAGCACATGTGCGATCAAGCCCCCTTTGGTGACGCCATGGATTCCTTTGCCACCTTCCACCCGCTTGACATGAATGAGTGGCTTCAGCGCGAGGACCGAAGCATCTGCAGTTCGGGCGAGCTTTCACTCGCGCCACCGCTACTTCATGCGCAAAGTCATCTCAATGGAAGCTCTTTTTGTGAAGAGCGACCAAATTTGCGCCCATCCGACCAACGTCGTCTTCATGCAAGCTTGCTCAGCGTGCATGGACGGCAGCTCGCCCGTGCGCAGGATCTCGTGGGCCTGCATGTGGCGGATGAGCACGGCATGGTGCACCGAGTTTCAAAGATTCTTACCCTTCCTCCGCGTCCTGCGGGAGATGCCTTCGTGCGTCTCGGTCTCGAAATGGATGGCGGCAAAGTTGTCGATGCAGGTGCCGCGATCAAGGAATCGGCCAACTTTCGGTTGATCGTTCCGGAAGACAGCGTTGGGGCAAGTGATGGAGAGCGTTATGTTCCTCCTGGAGTGGATCTTCCTCTCGGCAGATACTGGGGTCCCCTTCAGTGCTACAGTGTTGGCACTCTCCATGGCGGCTTTGGTCTCCCTGCATCTGCAACTTCGGCTGTGACCCTTGAACTCCCAGCCTTTGTCCCTTTTACCCACGAACTCGATCTTGCGAGCGGAGTCGTCGACGTTGGTCCGGAAGGCTACCGTCGAGAGGTCGATCTTGCAAGCGAGACAATTCGCAACCTTCCCGTGAAGAGATTCCGAGGCCTTTGCATTCGCGCTGGACGTGTTGGACCGAGCGCGGATCTTCTCACGCTCTACAAGCTCGATCGATCTTTGGCCACGTCGCGAAACTCCGCAGCGAACAAAATCATGAGCATGGGCTCTATTATTGCGCGAATTCGAGGCCCAGACAGTCTTCAATCGCTCTGGGTCACGGAAGTTCCGCCAAGCTGGCTTCATTCAGGTGAGCTCCTTGCGACATGTCGCGTTTTGTGGAACACGTGTCGTCAGCAAGGCGCACATCGAACGGCCTCGGGCCGAGTAGAGCTCACACTCCCCCAGCTCGATGTTCACTCTGGTTTTGTTCCCGTTGACGGTCTGCCGGGAACACGACAGAGCACCTCATTCACGCTCGACGTCACTGGCTGCGAGCTGTCTTCGTGCTGCGGCATCGCTTGCGCCCTCGCAAGATCCTCGCAAGATGGCTCCGACCAGGATCCAGACGCGGTCCCGATTCAGGCGCTCGATCCGCTGGTGCAGGAGCGCGAGACTTCAGAAATGATGCTCGCGGATGACCGCTTTGTGTTTTCCAAGCCGCTCTTATGTTTCATGACGAATGGCCAGGAGCTTTTGAGTGCATTCATTGCAGGGCAAGACGGCTGGGCTTTGGCCAAGTCGGGCCCAGCAAATCTTGGCAAGGGCAATGATGTCCAAGGTCCTAGGCTTTCTGTGCGCACAAGTCTGAGACTGCGATCACACCACAATAAGCTGCGCTCGCCAACGAAGGATCTTCCGGATCCAGGAAGCCCGAACATGGCGGGTCTGAAGCGTACTCACGGCGGCCCGGGCCCGACATTATATCGAATTCCTGATGGGGCAACGACCGAAGAATGCATGATTATTATTGCACAGACAATTGCCGAAACGATTCAGGCAACGCACACAGCGACTTCGCTCGGACAGTTTTTCGATGCTCTCGCCGAAGTCTGTTCAACGGGAGCTCCAGATGGCAGGAACGGTGCCCCCAAAGCGCTCAACCGAAAAGCACTTACAACAGGCTTGCGTCGAACTTTGGGGATCAAGATGAACTGGTCTCAGTTCGATGCAGTCTTTTTGCTGTTGGGTGCCGGGTCCACAGAGGTATCCAAGGACCGTTTTGTCAAGGCTTTTACGCGACGTATCATGCGCATCACCGACAGCGTTTTAGATGCAGACGCAGCGGCGACAGGAGATGCGTTGGTCACCAAGGCAGAGCCCGAGGCGCTCGAGTCCCTCGCGAGCCTTCAAGCCGTGACCCGAAGCGATCGCCAATGGCTCCGGGAGACCTTGGGCGGGCTCGTTGACGCACTCGAGGGACAGGGCCACAGCCCAGCCACACTTTTCCCCAATGGTGCATCTGCAGCTGAGTTTGTTCGGTACCTGTCAAATCTAGACACCCAGTTGAGTAAGCAAGACTTGTACAAGCTCTTGAGCGCCGTAGACACGGGTTTCGTGCGCAAATTGGACTCCTGGCTCGACTTTGGCAACATGTTGTCCGCCGTATACATGGAGAGATTGCGCGATCTGCAGGTCCTTCGCGCCGCGCGCTCAGGGACTATGCGCACACGCGCCATCGACTACCACGTGGCACGTATCGAGCGCATGCTTCGGCATCAAGAGACTTCCCTGCACGAAGCCCGCATGTTCAAGCATAGCATCCCGATGCATGTGTTGGAGGCCATCGGAAACGCAGACCGCCTCTGCAAGCGACTTATGGGATTGTGTGCCAAGTATGCACACGAAAGTGATCTCGTGAGAAGCGGCAACGCAAAGCAGGTTTTGGCAGGGAATGCCGTCACGCTCGAGATTCTGCAAACTCTGCAAGATGAAGCGCGTCGTGCTGAGCAAACTGCGGAGCGTGCACTATCGGATTTCGAGGCCAAGGTAAATCGAGCACCTCAAGTCTCGGAAGAGGCGGCTCGCATTGCCAGAAACGACCTTGTTTCTCCATGGCTCCACGTTGCCTTTCGCAATGGAACGGCTATTGAGAAGGCTGCACACGGCCCTTTCGCAACACTCTTGCGACGGGCTGGTATCGCAGTATCGACAGATCGTGGACCTCACGAGGAGGACCGCGAATTTCGCTTACAGAGATTACGTTCCATGGTCGCCAAAACGGAGGTTCGACTTGCGCGCGAGGACGCGGCACAGCGACGAGCCGAGGCGTCGAACGCGACGAGCTCTCTCAACTTTGCCGATCGCAACGCGGCAAGATTGGTTCGCATCCAGTGGCAGCCTCACGGCCCGACGCGGCCGCTGTCGGCCAAGGCATCTCCAGCACGGAGTTTGCTTGCCGAACCGACGTTGAAAGATGGGATGCGTCAGCTCACGGATTCGATGCAGCAGCCTCAGACCAAGGTGCACCGGACGCCAAAGCACATTACCGTCAACGCACGCCAGATCTCTTTTGCAAGTGTGCGGGATCTCATGATGGACTCGGAGTCGGATCCCGAACCCGAGTCTGGCATGGACCCCTCGCTCGAGACCAAGTTCCGCGGCGCAACGACTGACAACAGCAAGACCGGCAGCTCTCACCTCGGCGCAGAGAGCACGTGGACGTTGACCAGTAGCGGCGGAAACGGCGGCGGCGGTGATGATGACATTGTGAAGCAGGCGACGGAGATTACCGGCCCGCCGCCAGCATACAAGCCCACCACCACCGAGGCATCGAACAAAAGCGTGGACGATCAAGCAGAGGGTAATTCCAGCGAGGACGACTACGAGGATGAGGAATATAGCGAGGCAGAATTTGAGGACGAAGAAGCGTAACAAGGTTGACTTCTTCTTCATAAAAACGCATCGAGAGCATGCATGCACAATGGTTTCTGCTTGGCTTACAAAGAAGAAAGGATCAAGGGAGAAGAAGAAGAGCAAGAGAAGCGTCGACCTCTTTCACTGCTCGTCGAGAGAGCGATAAAAACGGAGTGAGATGCGCTTTCGCGCGCAAATGAAGAGATAGAAGGTTTATGGGAAGTTTGTGGCGAGCCCGAACTTTTTTGAAGAAGAAACGTGATGAAAAATCGATCGCTTTCACGCATCACTTTTTCTAATGTAAAACGAATGATATTATAATACCATATGCAGCCCCGCGCTGTGGATGCTGCTGCTGTTCGTTCACCTTTTAGGCAAGTGACAGTCGAATGGCTTGCCGACGGAAGACCACTTTTCCACGAGCTCGTGTATGTTGCTGGCAAGACCAGCGCTGACAAGGTAGACGGTGAGAATGACAAGAAAAACCAGCACGGGATACTCCCAGCGGCGAATGTATGGTGCCTCGCCATTTGCAGGTTTGGGCATGGTGTGGGACGCCACGTAGACCATGATGGCGGGAATGCCAAAAGTAAGTGGCGCCGTGGAAACCGCGGCGACAACGCCCATGAGATGTGAGAAGAAGGGAATGCCATTGGCAATGAGAAAGGACATGAGTAGCAAGCTAACGCTGATGCAAAACCACTGGCCACGCTCGGACGTAGAAGCACGGTCCACGTGGTGAGGCTTCCACCGTACGTGAATGGCCCTACCGATGACTTGCTGCGCAAGGACGTAGGAGATGCTGACGTGGAAGAAGAGCAAGAGCGCAGCAACAGACTTTGCGGGGCCGTCCGGCAGCGCGTACAAAACGCTGCCATCAATTTTGTCTCCATACACAGAGACACACGAGAGAGCTACCAGCAAATAGACAGCGAGGATGCCGACGGTGGTGAGCGTGACGGCGCGAGGAAAGTCGGAAGGCTGGCGCATCTCGGCCATGGTCTCAAAGTACAATCCTTGGCCTCCAAAGGCAAAGATCGCGGTCATCATGGCTGACATGAAGCGGAAAAAGGTAGGCTTGCTGGGGCTGGCGCTGAGGTCCGCTGTAGCAGTACTGGCGTCGAGCCCATCGATAGGCAGGTCGGGGAAATCGACCAAATCGAGACTGGAACTAAATTGGTCTTGCGAGGATTGATCCGCAAAAGTGACAACGAGAATGATGGCAAGCGCGACAAAAATGGCCACTGCGGAGGCTGCGGCGGCGTACGACACATTGTGAAGCGTGCGGAGCTGGCAAAAGGGAAGCAAGAAGATGATGGTGACGACGGTATACCACCATTTGCACCAGCGCAGCCCGTAAAAGGCACTTTGCAAGGCTTCTGCGCAGGTGAGCACATAAATGGCTAGGTTCCCAAAGAAGGCGACGTAGATGAAGCCAAAAACGATTTGACGTCCGCGGACGCCAATGACTTGATGGGCCATGTCTCCGTAGGTAATTCCCTGTGGGTACCACGACTGCAGCCTGTGCAGGAGAATGCCCGAGTACAAGCTAAGCAACGCGAACACGAGGAGTACGGCAACGCCGGCCGCCACGCCAATGACCGCAAAGGTATGCGGGAGGGCGAGCACGCCTGTACCTACAAGCTCTGCCACGAGAATCGCCGCCGCATGGTACCATTCCTGCCTGCGCGGGGGCGGCACGTATCCATGTCTCCTCGCGTCGCGCGGTTCACCCTGCGTCTGCGCCGTCTGCGCCGTCTGGTCGCCCTCGAGCAGACCCTGCTCCAGCATGACCGCGCCCGGCACGCCCGATCTCGCGGCTGCGGGCGCTCTCGCGTGCTGCCTGCCTGCCTGCCTGCCGCTCGCTGGCCCGCTGGTCCGCAGGCTCTTGGCTCGCCGGTCGTGGCTTCGAGGGTCGCCGCCCAAACGGGGTCTGGACTGGTTGGTCTTTGTGTGTGTCTGGACGCCGCGTGCCAAGGAAGGGAGGGCTTGGGATCGATGCCTCTCGTCTCCCCGTCTCGTCTCTTCTTCTTCCTCGAGGTCGCTCCTAGGCTAGGGGTCGTCCTTCTGGTCCTCGGCCTGGTCCTTCCCGACGTTCTTCTCCTCCTGAGCGCAGGCCTGGTCCAGGCGCTGGTCGTTCTCCTTCTGCTGGTCCTCGGCCTCCTTCGTCGTGCCATGATCCTTTTCTTCCTCATCATCGAGCATCATAGGCCTATCGTCTTCAGCATTATCGACCATCATCTTCACGAGCAGCATCTTCGTCATCTTCATCCTCGTCGCCGACTCGGCCGATTCCGCGCCAGGCACCAGACACCGATCCGGCGGAGGCGGAGCATGGGGCGCGGCGGCGGCGGCGGGCGCGGCGCGGGCGCGGGCGCGGAGAAGCCGCAGAGCGCGGCGGAGGCGGGCCCCGCGGGCGGCTTCGAGCATGAGGCGCTGCGGAAACGCAGGGCCATGGCGACGCGCGCGCTGGAGGCCGTGCGCGCGACGCAGGACGGCGGCGGCGGCGGGAAGGTGCCCGGGTTCGTGTTCAAGGCGCCGCCGCTGCTGGTGCTGAGGATCGAGACGAACGGACACCATGTGGTCACGGAGATGGAGCGCGAGGAGCTGCTCGGCGAGGCGCGAGACGTCGTGCCCAAGCTGCGCCCGCGCGTGGACCCGGTCCCGGTCAAGACCAAGGAGGACCTGCTCGCCTCGCTGGACTCGAGGTCGAACGAGGGGCTCATGTCCGCGACGCAAAACTCGTACCGCAGCGCACCACACGGCCACGGACACGAGGCCGACGACGTCGCCACCGACCTGGGCGATGACGAGGACGACGACGAGGAGGAGGACGACGACGAGGATGGATACGGCGATGGCGAGGACGTGGGAAGCGGCCTTCGCACTCGCATCGGGGCCACAGCAAGCGCAAATGACGCAGAGAGCCGTCTGCGCCTCGCGGGAGGCAACGAGGCGAGGTCCTCCACCGCCCGCGCTGACAGTAGCGACATGACGGACAAACAGACCTCGTCCACGAGTGGATCGACGGTGGCCATCGAGTCCCTGCCTCAGTTCATGAGGATCGACAAGAGGGAAACGCAAAAGCTGACGTTCCGGGGTACTTTGCAGCCGCGCGACATTCGACTTTTTGATCCCGCCTTTTCCAACACGCACGACCCGGAGATTCTCGTGCGCCGGCATGCCATTCTCATGAACCTTGACCCGCTCAAGGCGCTTGTGTTGTACGATAAGTGCTTCATTTTCGTGCCGGACGGCGCGGACGCGCTCATGGGCGGCGTTCTCATGCGGATTCGCGACTTCACAGAGGAGATGCCCGATACAAATTTCGAGATGCGGGCATACGAGGCCGTCCTCGTCACGGTGTGCAACAAGCTCGAAGAGGCGTACAACAATTTGCGTCCTGCCATTCGTAGCAGTATCAAGGAGATTTTGCAGTCGACGCGAGGCCCAATCCTGGAGAAACTTCGTCAGGTAAAGTCGCGGCTCGACGTGCTCGATGCCCGCGTCGCAGCACTGCACAAGGCGCTCTCAGAACTTCTTCGCTCTGACTCTGATATGGCACTTATGCAACTTACCAAGAATCATCAGCATCCCGAGCGCTATCTGACGGGCAATGAGGATGACTGGGCATTCGATCATGATGAGGTCGAGCTCATGCTGGAAAATTACCTCCAGATTATTGATGGTGTACAGATTGGCATTCGCGATCTCGACGAGGATCTCGAGTCTGCGCGGTCCACGACTTCGCTACGGCTTTCAACCGCGCAGAACCGTCTTTTGGGCGTCGACCTCCTCGTGAGCGGCATCACGGCCGCTTCGACGATTGGCGCTTTGATTGCCGGTCTTTTTGGTATGAACTTGGCCAGTGGCGTCACTGAAGATCCGCATTGGTTCTGGGGCGTTTTTGGCGCGACCATGGTCTGCCTTCCTTTTGGCATGATCTTTATCCTCCTCAAAATTCGTAACCAGGGGCTTCTCATTAGCTGATGTATCTTACCTCTACCTTACCTTACCCTGCATGATGACATTCTCTTTTGTTTCTTTTTCCTTGCACGTGTTCAATCATTGGAAGCCAAAACGAAATCGAAAGCAGCTTGTAAGTCCACCAAGTGTTCTTGTTCACTGCTTTGCTTCGCTTGGCCTTGCTTGGCTTTGCTTGCTTGCTTGCTTCTTTGCGAAATGAAGGCTTTTTCCACCTCATCAAGAAAAGTAGCAACTTGCTTGGTGAATCTAATCTCCCCATGTTGACGTATGTCATCAGCGCAAAGCTGTACTTGCTCAAGTTGCCTCCCCAAGATCATGGGAGCCCAAAGCTTTGGGTCGATGACTACCACTACCGTGACCGTGGCCTCGACCTTGCTTTACCCCGGCCGGCCAAGACAATGACCATGTGAACCACTCTCTCTCTCTCTTTCTCTTTCGATGAGACTGGCAACCAAAACGCAAAAGCACGCTACGCCAAGGATGGAGCCCGAGCAAGCAGCAGCGCCAGCGCCGGCGCCCGAGGGGAAGCGGCGCTGGACCAAGTTCGCAGACGAGGTGCGTGGGCCGCAATCGCCAGAATCATGGACGATAGCAGCGTGCCAGGCGGAGACGGAGCCCGAGGTCGTGTCGCATGTCGCGTCCGGAGAATTGATTTGCAGCTGCTGCGGCTGCCGCAGAAGCAGCTCGCGGCCGCCGCGAGGGACGGCGCGCCCGAGGGGAGAAAGGGAGGACAAAGAAAGATGGGTGGACGAGCGAATGATGGAGAGAACGAACGACTGACGAAGACACCGCCGATGACGATGACGAAAATGAAATGCTCGCTTGCGTTCACCGTATGATGAATGGTACAGAGACTGCGAACGATTTTCCTCAAGGAGGCCCGCGAGCGCTGCAAGGATGAGACCGAGGCCTTTGTTGAGTGTGCCAGGGAGCACAACCTCATGGTGATTTTCAAGTGCCGGCATCTGAACAAGGCCATGAATGAGTGCGTGTCGCAGTACACCTCGACCGAGCAATGGGAAGAGTATCGCCAGATGAAGATCGATCAATACCTCAAGGATGGATCACTGCAGGTAGCGCCGCCACGAAACAAGTAAATTTTATATTGGCAAGAACAGGAGCGGAATAATCTCGCACTCGTAGTGGTTGGTAGTATTTACAGCTCGTCTCAGCCAGAATGATATAGACTTTGCTAATCGCTTTCCTGAACCCCCGCCTTGCGCCACCATTCGTTCACTGTGGGTGGATGAGTCAGTCTAAAATGACAACAGCGTCAGCGTCCGCTGCATCGTCTTCGTGGGCAGCGCGCGAGCTTGCGGCCTCGGTAAGCCTACGCTTGTCGCGGGCGCGTCCCGCCTCTTCTTCCGTGCGTTCTCGCTTGAGAACGAAGGAGCTGTCTAGGTTTTGGCTCTTGAGAAACTTGCGACGAATTTCTAGCGCAGACGCATAGAGTCGGACGTCAAGACCCTCCATGGGCACAAGCGCGCGCGCTTTGATCAGCGGCTCATGTCCACGAGCACCAGGACCCTTTCGAACGCAACACGCAAATGCGACAGCAAAAGATGTCAGATGTTTGCTTCTGTAATATGCCCTATTTGTACCGCTTCATACTCACCTTGACGTTGACCTCGCCAATCACCGAAACAAGCGATCCCTTTTGTAGCGCTTCGTGCGGTGTCACGAGCTCCACATCGACCTGAACGCGGTCATCTTGGGCTCCTGGACATGGATCCTCCAAGACGACAAGGTCGTTCTCTGGTGCATACGATACAATCCTGCGGTAGACAAGGTCCCCATCCAGACGCACGTTTGCATGCAAGTTTGCATTTGCACGCGCGCAAGGTCGTCGTCGTTGTCGTCGTTGGGTTCACGTCAGCTCGCGAAGGCCAGTGCTGGAGCGATACATCCATCAATCCATCCGGCCACCCAACCGCCTCGCCCGCCTCTCGCAAACGTACCGGCCCAGCACGCGCACGGAGGCGCGGTCCGCCGCGGCAGCGGCTTCCGCCACGCGCACGAGCGCGGCCGGCGGCACCGCCATCACGGCGCTGCGAGCCCGGGGTGGCGAGTCTGCCGGAATTATTCAAAAGCGACTCGTGCATGCAGGCAGGCATACATGCATAGATGAAGGGCGCCAAGAGCAGATCGCTTTTGAAAAACCCAAACCAGGCCGAGCAAAACCAGGTCGAGCATCCTCGCTCGCGGCGGCGCCAGCGCGGCCAGCGAGGGGCGCCGCGCAGGGGCACGCGGAGGCCCGCGCGAAGGCGCGGCGCGGCCCGGAGGAGGGCCCGCGGCGCGGCACCATGGACGGCGGCGAGCTGCGGCGGTTCGAGGAGGCCTGCGAGTGGCTCGCGCGCGGGGACAACGCGCGCAAGCACGAGGCCGAGGCGGTGCTGCTGGACTTCAGGAAACGCGCAGGCGCCGTCGACGGCGCCACGGCCATCGTCGGCAGCTCGCAGCACGTCTTTGTGCAGTTCCAGGCGGCGCTCGTGCTGCGCCACGCGGCGCTCGACCAGTGGTCCGCGCTCAGCCCCCAGGAACGCGTGCAGCTGCGCAGAACTGTCCTGCACATGGTCGTCGAGCGATGCAACGACTTTCACCGCACCGTGCGCAAGCAGCTTCTCCAGGCACTTGCAGTTATGTGGAAGCGTGGGTGGCTCGAGGACCAGAATGACCCTGCCCTCGTTCAGGCCAAGAACGAGCTCTTTGAGCAGATTCGAAGTCTGCTTGCAAGTGGCGGCGCTGGCGGCGAGGCATCATCCGGACACCCGTCGTCGCCACAAGCGCTTTCGTCGCGTCACGCCGTCGCCCTGCAATTGCTCGGCGCTCTCGTCGAGGAATTCTCGTCGAGCAAGGCGTCCGAGCTCGGTTTGTCTCTCGCGTTTCACCGCGAATGCCACGAGAGTTTCGAGCGCGCAGGCCTCAAAGAGGCCTTTATGATGGCCGCCGCGCTCTTGCGGGGCCTCGCCGCAGGCATCAACCCCACGACCCGGACGATGCAAGCGGGCCCTGATACCGAGGAAGTTGTGCGAAGCAGCTTGAGTCTTCTCGAATCCTGCTTGGCGTGGGATTTTCAGTGCGGCGACGCCGGTTCGCAGGCGAATCGTACGTTCCAGGTCGAATCCGCGCTTGCCAGGGGTCGCGAGCACGTTTCCCTGCGCGGGACAGCCTCAATCAAGCCTGGGGCGGGATGGCGCGACGTACTTTTGCAGGGTGGCCTGCTCGAGACGCTCTTTCGCCTGTACGCAGCCTCGCGCGGCGCGTCCGCAGGCCATGCAGGGGCTGGCGAGGATATTGCTCACCAGATTCGTCAGCTCTTTATCATGCTTGCATCCGTTAACGGAGCCGTCTTTGCAGACACCGCCCAGCGCGCAAAATACCTGGACACCATGCTGCAGGGTTCTCTTTTTGGAGTCATCGCGGATCCTCTCGTCCCTATCGAGGCTGCCGCCGGCCTCTCGCAGACGTTTGCCTCGACAGCAGCCGGCTCCAAAGAGGCCCTGTGCGCCGCTGGTGGCGCCGAATTTCTCGACATGTGCGCGCTCTTTGCTCGGCTCATGTCAAACTTTTCGGTCGATGACATTCTCTCTGCAGAAATGTCCGGGGTCTTCCCGCGCATGCTCGGCGCGCTCTCGCAGCTTTCGAAAAGCATACTCGAAGGCGCCGCCCGTAACGCCGCCGGGCCCGCTGCAGAGAGCGGCATGCCATCTGGTGCCGGACCGCGCACGCACGATGAGGACGACGACGTAGACAACTCTTGGCTCATGGAGGCATTTGGGAGCCTCCTTGAAGTGTGGGGCGTATTCACAACGTGGGCGGAGGCACTCGGCGCGAGAGCGACCTCGAGCGAGGACCCGCCATCGGCACTTGAAACGGAGGCGCATCGCATTGTCTGCGGTGCCGCAGGGGACCTGTACCAATTTTACCTTGAAAAGCGCCTGGTCATGGCCCGCGCTTCCATGGAGCGTGAGGCCTTTGAAACATTCGAGGAGGAATTTGCCGAAGATGAGAGCGCCCTTGACGACCATTTGCTCTCCATCTCATCGCTGGGTAGAGCTGATGTGGTGCGATCAATGATGGCGAACATATCCGCGCTGCAGCGACTGTCCGCGGATCTGATGGCGAGCGCTTCGCAGCCCTGGTCAGAGGAAAGCTCGATGCGTTGTAGCCAGGTCGCGGAACAGCTCTTTTGGGTTGTGCTGCTCGCTTCAGGTTTGCTCGCCGACCCGGCGGATGGCGAAAGACCTATGATTCCGGCCTGTATCATCGCGTCCTCGATGCAGTTTTGTGCACAAGCGAGCGGCGCGGGGCCGATGACACGGCAAACGGCCTCCGAGGACCCGTGTGTTAAGCTTTCACAAGGCCTGTTACAGTTGCTGCAGTTCGAGGCAGAGCGTGTGCGCGGCAGTAACGGCGAGGACGAGCGCATTAGTCCTCTGCTGTCGAGCAAGCTCTTGGCAGCCGTCACGCGCTGGTCCATGACGTATCTTTTGCCGGAGCGTGGTCTCTACGGCAAGTCGACGCGGATTCAGGACGGCCTGCCCGCTTCTATTGATTTGTGCTTTGCGCAGCCCGCGCAGGCCGAAGAACTCATTAGCTTTTTGGTCGAGTGCGCGACACACTATGTGTCGAACTGGGGCACGGAAACTTCGGTGAACCCCGAAGCACTCAACCTGTTGCGCGCCGTTGTAGACAACTCTGCGTGCAGAAGGATGCTGCAGCAAATGTCGAGCTGGGGCACCTTGTGCGAAGCGCACGTGCGTTCCGTTCGTGATGCGAACTGGAAACCCTTGGATGGGCTCACGGTACGCGGTCAGGGCACACTCTTGCAGGTGCTGCTCATGAGCCTCGAAGTGGGCCAGGAAGCCCCCACAGCTCGTCGCGAGCACTTGCAAGGACTTTTCGCTCAGCTGGTGGAACCTGTGCAGCAGCGCCTCGACTCGCTGGCCTCCAGACTTGTAAGTGATGCGCAGCGTGTTGGCAAGGAAAACGTTGGGTCAGTGCTCTCGGATCCGCACTTTTTACAGGATCTGGAGCGCGTGATGAACATGTACGTGGGTGCGGTTCAGGCAGCTTCGTTCGGGCCCCTTGCCGGCTGGTGTCGCGACTTTGTGCTGGGCGCACTCTCGTCGCGATGGGCCCAGGTGGGCGCGGCTGCTCTGACTTTTATCAAACGCGACGGGCTTGGCGCAGCGGTGAGCGGGAGCGCGCGCAGAGTCATTTCCGAAGTTCTTGAGCTTATCGAAGCCTACATGGAGTTGCAGCTGGAATCGACGCCAACGACGCAACTTGCTCCTGCATTCGAGGCGGCAGACCGCATCCTCCAGGTTTTTGCAGAGTTCCAGCGCCACTTGGCATCCCATCCTGGCCAGTTCAAGACGGGTGAAGAGGATGCTTGGTGCCGTGATGTATTGCGCCTTATGCGTTTGATTCGCCACATCACCTTTCGCGACCAGCTCGACTTTAGCGAGAATCCTGTCAACTTGGCGCAAGCGCAGGGTCCGCAGCCTGTGCAGGTTGTCATCAAGGGCGTGCAGCTGGTTTTTCCGCTCGTGACGGATGACCTGCTCCAGTTTCCCGGTATTGCTGAGGAGTTTTTTAACGTGCTGCGGAACCTTGTTGACGCCTACCCGTCAGAATTTGCAACGTTGAGCAGGGAAATGTTCAACCCTATTTTGAAAGCCCTGGAATTTGGCATGAGCGACCATCGCGTCTCCGTGTCGCGAAACTCGTTCGAGGCTCTGACCTGTCTTGCCGAGTTTCACGTCGAGCAGGCGGCCCAGGGCGGCCCAGGGCTTGGCGCCAACCTTCGTCCGAACGGCCCGGGAACGCCCTCGGTGCTGCTGCAGCTGCTGCAGAAGGTCTTCAACTTTATTGTCTTTCAGACCTTTGACTCTAGTCTTCTCAACCCAGCGGCAAACGCAATGTTCGCGCTCATCGCTTCTGAGCAAGAGAGTTTTGGCCCAATGGTTGAGGGGATTATCGCAAGTCAGGAGGAACCCGCCATGCGCGAGCGTCTTTCGCGGGCGTTCACGGGGCTTGTGCAGAACAACGACGTCCAGCTTCGCTTCGATCGTATCAATCGTCGCCGCTTTCAGAAAAATGTAGTGGACTTTGTCAACCAGGTTCGCGGCTTTATGCGAAAGAAGTAAAAGTAGCACGATTCCATCAGGATGAACATGGCGTTGACCATGAACATTTTCAAACTTCGCGAAACAACCGATCGGAAACAAAGCCAAACTAGCATCTCAGAGATCCACACAACAATTTTGCAAATCTATTTTCCCTTACTCGATTTGGTTTTATTATCAAAATCAGATCCCGACTACAATTGTGTCACGGTGTATGGATAGGCCTACTTGCGGGTTGTCTACACGACAAGGCAAGACCAAGCAAGACGAGACTGATGAAGTAATCTCACTCTTCAACTCTTTCATCCGTCTCCGTCAAAATGTAGAGATAACTAGTAGTATAGGCCTCGACTGGGATTTTGCGTTGTGCAAGACTCATGATTTTGCGTTGCGCAGAGCGAGTGGTCAACAGCCAAGCAGACCTCGCCACAAGCTGCCGCGAGCTCGCGTCGTGCAGAGTTTGGAGTACAGCGAGAGCAGCCCGCGGCTGGAAAAAGCAAACGCAAAGGTCCTCACTTGCTGCATCTCGCTTTTTTTGTGGGCTGGCAAACAGCTGTTCAAGCGCAAGATGGCGGACTTTGTGCATGAGGGCACCACCACCGACACACGCGAGGCAGTCGAGAGCAGCGTCAACGAAGGAGAGAACGAGCAGAACTCGGCGTCGGAGATCCTCGCTGGGGATGCCGAATCCGCCAAGGCTGTTTCCAGCAACGGAGATGCTCAAGAGCAAGGCAAGAACGATGAGTCTTCTAATGACGTAAATGTCAGTAATGACGACGAGGACATTGGCAACGACAACGATGCGGACGATGGCGACGAGGACGACGAGGAGGAGGAGGAAGAAGATGACGAGGATGATGAGGACGACGACAACGAGGATGATGGGCCAGATGTGGAGCTCGGTTTCTTCGAGTCTGACACTGAGTCTGACGATGACGAGGGTGATGACGATGGCAGCGAGGCTGGCGCCCTAATTCAACACGAGGAGGGCAACTGGCTGCGCTGGGACGATGGAATGGCCGGTGGCGACGGTCCCGTCTGGCTAGTCGAACAAGCGCATGAGAATGTTTCCAAAGATGACGTTGCGTGTCCCAAGTGCAACTCCCCGATGTCATTTTTCTTGCAGGTCTACGCACCTCTGGATGGCGGCGACTTCAAACACGCCTTTCATCGCACCCTCTACGTCTTTGTCTGTCGCAAGGCAGAGTGCAAGGCACCAGCTAAAGTTCTCCGTGCGCAGCTGCCGCGAGTGAACGACTTTTATGCGGAAAATTGCGGAGACGAAGACGCCGAAGTTGACCTGCTATTTCCCCGTGCGAATCTTCACCAGGGCGGCCTCGAGCTTGGCCCAGCTTTTTTGCAACGCCGACGCATCGTGACTGAGCCGGAGCCGAAAAAGGGGGCAACTCGCTGCGCGCTTTGTGGACGACCGGCCACTGCAAAGTGTGTGGCTTGTAAGAGTGTTTGCTATTGTTCGCGCGACCATCAAAAGAAGCATTGGCCGCAACACAAGCCCACATGCAAGATCTTGCGAGAGATGCCTGCGCATTTGCGCGCAGAGGATGGAGGCAGCGCAGCCGTTGGAGGTCAAAAGGATAGCGGCGATGCAACAGCCAACTCCGACGACGTGTACGGGCGCTTGGGCGAAGATGATGCCAAACTGACACAGCGCAACCTGGCTGGTATCGTCGCTGGAAAGGACGAAACGCTGCGAAAGAAGATGCAATCGTATGACAAGACCTTTGAGGCCTTTCAAGAGCGTGTCGGTCGTGATCCGACGCAATGTATTCGCTACTGCCGGTGGCCAGCACCCCAGACCCGCAAGGCGCCACTTTGGCTTTCAGCACGTGACCAGTGCGCGGATGTACCTGCCTGTGAGGCTTGCGGCGCGCCGCGTCGCTTTGAATTCCAGATCCTGCCGCAGTCGTTGCACTTTCTGCGCGACCTAGACATGGATTTCGGAACAATCTGTATCTACACTTGTACGCGTAGCTGCGCGCTCGCTTCACCGGCTTCCCTCTGCGCGGAGTTCGCCTTTGTGCAGCACCCAGATGCCCATTGTCTCGTTGCAGATGCATAAGTCTTTTCCACTACCATGCCTCCTTTCGTCGCACCTGGCTAGCTCTTTGCACGCGCGCGCATAGCTCATGGCCCTCACGCGTAAAAGAGGCTCGATTGGTGGTCGCCCATGACTGACAGTGAGTCACATTGAAAAAAGCAAAACAAAAAAACTCTCAACGGTCATATCATCGCAATGGCATTGGCGATGAGAGCGCGCCTCAGGAGCGGGCCCGTGGGAGCCCACGCCGGCGGGCATTGACGATATACTGCGCGGGGCTGCTGGCTGGCTGGGCTTGCGCAGTCGCGGCGAGCAGACAGACAGACTCGCATCGGCGGACAAGTGGACGAAGGGCAAAGGACGCGCTTTCTGCTTTCTGCAGCTCTGCAACGATGGAGGCCGAGACGCGTGAGAGACGCGAGAAGCGAAGGCATAGGTCGCCGTCGGCGACGAGCTCGCGACGACGCAGCTCAAGAAGTGGGTCAGGGGCCTCAAGCTCGATGGCCTCGTCGTCTCGTAACACGCGATCGGAGCGGTCGGGCAGCTCACGCAGTAGCAGCAGACACCGCCGTGAGAGCGGTGACGAGCGCGACTCGCGACGGGGCCGCAGAGGGTCGACAGCCCATGTTTCAATGGCATCGACAGATGCATCGTCGTCCTCGTTGTCAAGGACGACGCGCGATCGACGTAGCAGCCGCAGTCGGCGCGAGCTGGACGACGTCGAAAATGTCGAAAATGATGCTGCCACGCGCAAGTCGCACAACTCGAGTAGCCGTCGCAGTCGAAGCAAGTCGAGGGACAGAGACGCTGATCATGCTGAAGATGCCAAAAGCCGCCATGACAAGGGTCGTACGCTTGAGGCGTCTGATAAACCGAAAAGGGAGAGGAAGAAGCTAACAAAACCATTGGCCTCAAGTGGCGAAAGAAAATCCTCAAAGCGTGGGCGGAAGCCAAGTCGACGAAATTCCACCACCGGACTTGACAGCAGTGATGATGATGATCGCGTGGACAATGATGACGATGATGATGATGATGATGGTGAAGAAGCCGTCAAGGGAAAGGGCACGTTGGGACTTGCGCACGGCAATGGCTTGCGCGGCTTTAGCTTGTCGAGCGCGCTCGGCAGCCTCTCGCGCGAATTACTATGGAAATGTATGACCTCACGCATGACAGGAAGTCTCATGGAGGCTGTGACAGGGGCAGGCTTTAAAGCGCTTGCAGCTCAAACGATTGGAGCAGACGACGAAAAGCTGCTGCAGCGACGCAAACAAGCGCTCGCAGAGCTCCCCGCAGACGCAGTGCTACAAGTTCGTGTGCTTGCTGCCGAGAACCTTCCAACGTGGGAATCGAAGCGAGTTCGAGCTGTAGTTCGCGTAAGCATTGTCGATGCGAGCAGCGGTGAATTTCTCACGAAGCGAAGGCGTGATGATGATGCAATTCAGGAGCATGAGCGCGCATCGCGCGCCAAAGCGAAGCGAGACGCAAGTGGAGCCACCCATCTCTCATGGGAGACGATCAAGTGCGGACGTGTGTGCCAACAAATTACGGAACCGGTGTGCATTTCTGTCGAAAGTGGCGCAGATAGTCAGTCGCTGCGATGGGACGCTCAATCTCCTCTTGTCTTTAATATTCCCGTGAAGCATGCGCTGGATCCACACGCCATGGTGTTTTTCGAGATTCTCGAATTTGGTCCCGGTCTCGATCGCCATCTGCTCCGTCGAGGCGACGGCTTTCGACGGGTGGCTTGGGCGTTTCTCAAGTTGGTGAGCGCGACGGGGACACCAAACATTCATATTCCGAGGATGGAAGGCCAGGGCAAGAAGCACATGGCGACGCGGCTTCAAGTGTACGACTTTCCGCCCGAGTCCTGGGTTCATCGCACGCTCGAATCTTTTTTCGAGCGTGACCTCGTGCAGGGATCGGGCCCTCGCGTTTTTAACGCTTTTCGATTCAAGGAACGAAAACGTTTGCCCGGTCACCTTGATGTGGAGGTGGGCGCCTGTGCACGACCTGCGCGCGCAATGGTGTCAGATCGACCTAAACATGCCTTTGAGTCGGAGCGCGCACAAGAAGAACTTCCTGTTGCTGCGCTACTAGCGGGTAAGACGGTTGGCTCTGGAACGGGCGAAATCGGCAAGGAAGGAGAAGGTGCGCACGGATCGATGTCAACGCTAAAGTCTGCCCGGCGTCATCGAATGAAGACGGAGCCATGCTTGATTCCAACGTCGCTCGTGGCACGCCTCGAAGCAGGGACGAATGGATGCTTGCATGTGCAGTTTTCCACAGACGGGCAGTATCTCGCAGCGGCTTGTCAGGACGGTGCGTCAGGTTTTCCAATTCGCATATTTGCAGTGGCGACCATGAAGCTTGCCTTTACGCTCCACGGACACCAAAATTTGGTATATGAGCTCGCGTGGCAGCGACCCGCCGAGGAGGACGATCCGACCATGCTCATGCTTGCATCCGCGTCTGCCGACGGCACGGCTCGTCTCTGGGCCGTGCCTGCCCTGCGGGATGCACTGCGCGGACCCGACGAATCCGCCGGCGAGGCAGGCGAGGATGACAGCGGCAGGTCCGATGATGAGCTGCTGGGCTCGGAAAGAGCGGAAGCTCGGCGCCGGGAAAAGTCAAAGGAACGCAGACGCAAGGTGGAGCGCCATCGATCGCGCGGGCCCCAAAAACCTAAATGCTTGCACGTCCTGCAGCATGCGCCACCCACTTATGTGTACACGGCGCGTTTCCATCCTTCTGCACGGCGGCCGGCAATCCTGGCCACGGGCGGCTACGATGGTTTTGTGCGTCTGTGGGACTGCAGCACAGGCACACTGTTGGGAAAGTTGGACCGAGGCCGAGCTCACCACAAAGCGCGGGTGAATGCACTTTGTTTCACGAACGATGGCAATCGAATCATCTCTGGTGACGGTGACGGCGTGGTAAATGTGTGGAGACTTGAGACCGGTCGACAAGCCGCCAATCCGGACGCCTGGCATTTGGCTCGCAAGCTGGACGATCCGGACTTCCGAGGCAAGTCCATCACCTCGGTACAGGTGCACCCTGTGGAGCGCTTGCTTTTGGTATCTGCACAGCAAAATACGATTCGACTCTTTGAGCTCCGTCGGTACACGCGTGTCCACGATGGTTTTATTGGCGCACCCGTGTCGCACAGCCTCGTTCGGGCTTGCTTTTCGCCGGATGGCCAGTACGTTTTGTCTGGAGCTGAAGACGGAAAGCCTCATCTTTGGAATACGAATACCTCGATGGCGGTCGCAAGCAAGACGTGGCGCTATGGCTTTCCCAAACCGTTGTGCGCTGCCTCGTGGCACCCACACGAGCATCTTGTTGCCTTTTGTGCTTTTGACGGACGATTTCCTGTGCTTATGTACGAAGCGCTTCGCGACACGCGCGATGTGGATGCGCAGCCGATTAAACTTGCGGGCGAGCTGCCTATGGATGACGACGACGGCGATTTGGTGTTTGAGGGTGGAGCGACCCGTCGCAGGTCCGTTTCCGAGACGGCGCAGGTTCTGTCTGCAATCCGCGACGAGCGCACGCGGCGACTTTCGGCAAAGCTTGATGCTTTGGACTTGTCTGACGACGAGAACACTCGTGAATCCGCCAATGCGACGGGAGCGGGTGCAACAGGGGCTGGTGCCGTGTCGCAGCTGCGAGGAATTGACGCTCTCCGCGAGCGATTTATGCAACGCCGTCTTGCACAGCAGGGTCAAGGTCGGCGACACCGCTCTCCGGAGCGAAGTGGTTTGCTTGGTCCAAGTAGTAATCAGGACTCCTCGTCTTCTGACGATGAAGAATCCAAGAGTTCCGATGACTCGGATTCGGTCTAGGCTTCGAATTGAAAAGAAAAGAAGAGAAAAGAACAGTGTGTGAAAAGGAAAATTTTCCAAGTCATTGCAAACAAAAGTGTGACAAGATCGTGCAGTAAAAGTGAAGAGCAAATTTAGGAAAAGTCAGCAAAGGGATCAAACGAGCCGTTGCTAGAAGGCGCTGCCTGCTGGTGGTACTGTTGCTGATACTGCTGTTGCGGTTGTTGCTGTTGCGACGGTTGATACTGCTGCTGTTGCTGGAACTGTTGCTGGCCTTGCAGGGGAGCTTGCTGGTAGTACTGTGGCTGCTGTGGCTGCTGCTGCTGCTGCCCGGGAAAAGGGGCGAACTGGTTACTTTGAGATGTCGCATGTTGCTGGTGTTGGTATCCGCCATGGGTCTGCTGACCATATTGTTGTTGTTGTTGATGGTGTTGTGCGTGAGCAGGTTGCTGTTGGCCATATTGCTGTTGGCCATATTGCTGTTGACCATATTGTTGCTGGCAATACTGTTGTTGTGGTTGCTGCTGCTGTTGCTGTTGTTGGGGTTGTTGAGGTTGTTGCCCGTATTGACTAGATTGACCAGACATTCCATACGCCATGCCGTGCCCGGGACCGTAGGTGCTTCCAGAACTGCTGCCCTGAGAGTAGAGGGAGGCAAGGTCGATGGTTCCTTTCTTTGGAGGAGCAGACGGGGCTGTATTTGCTTGGGCCGCAGACGAGGCCGGAGCGGGGGGGGCTGAAGGCTGCGGATTTCCAAAAAAGTCCAACTCCACCGACGACTGCGCCGAGACAGGCGCTGCAGCCTGTGGAGGTGCGCCCACGCGCATTGCCCCGAACCCGTTCGTAACATGCTGCACTGACGACTGCTGCTGCTGCGGCGGGGCAGGACCAGAATCGAAATCGCCAAAGAGGTCTAGCTCTTCCTCGGCTGCAGCTTTTGGTTTGGCGGTTGCGGCGGCCTTCTTTTTCTTTTGCTGCTTTTTCTTCTTGGCAAGAGCGCGGCGACGTTGCTCTGCCTTCTCGTCTTCATCGCTGCTATCACTAGAGGACGACGACGAGTCAGAAGAGTCACTGCTGCTGCTGTCGTCGTCTTTGGCAGCCTTCTTCTTGGACTTGGTTTTGGCGCCAGAGGTGCCACTGCTGCTGCTGCTCGACCCGCCAGCGCTGGAGCTACTAGGGACCCATAGTTTCTTTTCGTACTTGTCGGTGATGAACTTTTTCAGCTTGTACGTGAGTGCTTCGGCCTCTGCTTGCGTCGGGCGACCGGAAAAGTCCTTGGGCAGCTTTGCCTCCCAGTACTTGTTGGCCTTTTTATTGCCAATCTTCTTCATGACTTCGTACCATTCTTGCTGCCAGGTGTCAAGCTCTGTGGAGCGCACCTTGGAAATGTGCACGCCCAGGTTGCGATGAATACCGGCGCACTCGAGGCAGAGAAAAACGCCAAGGTTGATGGACGCCCAGGTCGGGCTCTTGATCGGGCAGTCTGCGCAGTGCTTGTTGTCGGTCTGCTTGAGCAGCGCCTTGACCGCCTTCTTGACCTTTTCCGTCGACATTGCTGCTCTTTCGCTGCTTGCTGCGTCGCGCGCTCTTCCCTGACCTTCGTCCGTCTGGGCGGCAACGGCGAGACGAGC
Organism: Aurantiochytrium sp. KH105; assembly: GCA_003116975.1. NCBI lineage: Eukaryota > Bigyra > Thraustochytrida > Thraustochytriidae > Aurantiochytrium > Aurantiochytrium sp. KH105. The sequence goes on along the minus strand of BGKB01000062.1, from coordinate 73,794 downwards.
TCGCAACGGGATCAGAGGTGCCTTCGCCGAGGACTTCCTTCGGGGGCGGCGAGGCGAGCGAGCGGCACGTCACTTCTGCTCGCGGGCAGGCACGTCAGCCGACCGACAGGTCCCTCGCCGGCCCGACGTACCGCCTCGAGACCTCGCGCGCGACTCCTCGCGCAGCCGCAAAGCGCTCTGGCTTCGCGCCTCGCCGGCTCTCGCGCGCGCCGCTTCTCCGGCGGACGGAGGGTATTAAACCCTCCCTTTCGCGTGCCATCCGCGTCGCTTGAGTAGTAAACTTCGGGGCGCCTCGAGCGAGAGCACTTCGGGCCCACTTCGGGCCCCGCGAGCCTCGCGCCCGCGCGCAGTTTAGTGCAGTGCATTGCAGTGCAGTGTAGTGCGGTGCAGTGCAATGCATTGCAGACAGAACATCAACATCGGCATCAGGAACGGCATCGACTGCGGCATCGGGAGCGGCAGCGGCGGCTGCGAAGCGCGCGAGAAGGGCCAGGCCGCGGTTAGTCACCCTGGACCCCTGGGACTGCTAATCTCGTTGATTGCACCTCGTCGCTTTCTCGCCTCCTCGCGGATCCTCAGCACAAGTCCCCGCGCCGCGGCAGCCGCTCGCGCTCCGAGTTGCGTCGCGGCCGCGGCAATATCGTCCCGCTCGGCGCCGCCTGGCGTGGACGGGACCGGGCGCGACGCGGCGGAGTGTCGGACGCAGCGGCGCCAAAATTGGCCCGGCAAGGTCCCAGGTCACGGGGTAGAAAGAGTATCTTGGCACGCTCGCCCATGGAGAAGGCGGTGGCGGCAACAGCAGCAGCAGCAGCAGCAGCAGCAGCAGCAGCAGCAGCAGCAGATGCGGAGACGGCAGCTGCGATGCAAAGCGCTAACGTAGGGAGCGAAGCGGACTCGAGAAGCACGGCCAGCGGGCGAGATTGCCTTGCGCGTGGAGAAAGAGCTCGCGGCCGAATTTTGCGCGAAAAGCGAGGGTTGTACACCTCGTCCGTGTCGAGCGAGCTCGCACGCCTCGTCCGTGTCGTCAAAGGCGGGCAGCGGAGCGTGTGCGCGGGGCTCAGGTCGAGTTGATCTCGTCCGCGGCGAGCGAAAATGGCGCAGCAGGCGGTGGAAGGCGCAGCGCGGGCGCAGTGGGCGTCGGTGTTCAGGGAAGACCTCTTCAAGGGCCAGGCCGGGCTGGTGACGGGCGGCGGCACGGGCATCGGCTTTGCGATCGCCTTTGAGCTGCTCACCCTGGGTGCAGACGTGCTCATTACGTCGCGCAACGAAGAACGGCTCGCGGAGGCGGCAGCCACCCTGCGCAAGGCTTTCCCGGAGCGCAAAGTGGAGTACTTTGTGTGCAACATTCGCGATGACAAAGAGGTGGCGGCCATGATTACGAATGTGCTCGAGCGGTTTGGAAGACTGAATTTTGTCGTCAACTGCGCTGGCGGGCAGTACCCGGCGCCAGCTTCCGCGATCACAAACAACGGATTCCGAACAGTGGTGGACCTCAACCTGAACGGGACCTTTGCGGTATGCCGGGAGGCCTTTGATCAGTACATGTTCGACCATGGCGGCAACATCGTGAACATTATTGCCACGTATCACAATGGATTTCCGATGATGGCGCACACGGGAGCAGCGCGGGCTGCGGTCGCGAACCTGACAGAGACACTCGCGCTCGAATGGGCGGCGTACGGTGTGCGCGTCAATTCTGTCGCGCCAGGCAATATCTACAGCGAAAGCAGCAAGCTGCACTACCGCACCAAGGGCAACTTTCTCGGTGACGACCCTATTGCTGCCGCTGCGCCTTTTATCCCTTGCAAGCGGATCGGTAGCACGCAAGAGGTCTCGGGTCTCGTGTGCTTTTTGCTGAGTCCTGCGGCCTCTTACGTGACGGGCGTGACAGCACGCATTGACGGCGGCGCGACGCTCATGTCAAATGCGAGCTACGTGCTCTGCGATGTGGATAACTACCCAAAGTATGGCGAATTGCCTCCAGAGGAAGATACTCGAGCCGTGTTTGAGGCTGCAGCGCAAACCAAGCTTTTAGAATCCAAGCTTTGATGCTTTTCTGTGGTGCCTTGGTAAACAACTTCTAAGAAAAAAAGAAAAAAGACTTGTCTCACATTCCTTTTCGCTTGCCTTTCCTCGCTGCTGCTGCTGCTGCTCATTTCTTGTTTGTTTGGTCGAATTTTAAAGTGAGATTATCTATTGCACAACGGCCACCCAAGCCTCCGCAAGTCGTACTTCTCACGACTTTATCGCCATTGTCATGATTGTGGGTTCACAGGTATGGTCGCTCACTTCTGTGACCGGGTCAAGTTAGGCGTAGACCTGGTGAGCGTTCGTCCGCTCGTTCGCTCGCTCGCTCGCTCGCTCCATCACAACTTCCTCGCTTGCAGGCTGCCGCAACTGCAGCAACAGCCGCAGAGCGCAGTATTCGCAGCGACCATCCCGCCACCCCGCGCCTCGTGAGCGGGCCCAGCCTGACACGCCAGCGAGCAACAGCCGTAAAAAGACCTCCTTGATTCACTGTCACCCTCCCTCCTCCGCCCGGCCCGCTCCGGCCCTCCGCGGGCCTCCCATCCCGCCCTCCCTCGCTCGCTCGCAAGTCGCAGTCGCAGTCGCCGTCGCCGTCGCCGTCGCCGTCGCGCCCGCCCAGGACCGAGCCCGAGCCTGGGCTCCTGCACGCGCTGCACGCGCTGTTCGCGCTGCACGTGCTGCAGGTGCAGGGAGGCGTGTCTTCTTTCCTCCCTTTCTTTCTGGTCGCTGGCGGTGGCGGCGCAGACCCGGAAGGCCGTGGGCGAGGGCGAGGCGCGGCGTCGCGGTCGCGCGAAGCAATCGATGCGGTCCGTGCGCAGGAGCGTGCGGCTGGCGCTGGGCGCGGTGGGCAAGGACGGCCTGGCCGGCGCGCTGGCAGAGGCGCTGGCAGAGCGCGGCAGCGAGGATGCGGAGGATGTTGAGGATGGGGATGACGAGGACGTGGACGACGACGCCGAGGACGACAGCCTCGACCTCGCGGGCGCAGGCGCGGACGCGGCGCTGGCGCCCGCCACGGCGCGGGGCGTGAGCGTGCGGTTCCTGCAAAAGCTGCGCGCAGGCGTAGCGGACGGGAGCCTCGTGGCCGGCGCCGAGATGTACGTGGCGGCGCGGGACCTCGGCAACGGCGTCAAGGAGGGAACGAGGCTCAAGCTGCTCCAACGCGAGAAGAACGGCGAATGCACGGGCCAAGTCGTGAGGAGTGAAATCGAGGTGCACTTTCGCGAGGGTAAAGACGCCAAAAAGGTGCCTCGCCAGGCATGGACGACGCAGGACGTCGCAGACTTGCTCGTCTTGCCGACGACCATGGCCAAGGAGGCCTCGCCTTTCCTTGCATCTTCGATTCGCGCCTTTGGCGGTCGCCGCCAAGATCGCGGCGCAGCCTTTCGGGGCGCCTTTGTGTGCCACGCGCGAGCGTGCAAGTTTGCCGATCTCGTTGGCGCTTTGGAGGAACACTTTGCCCACGAAGATTTTGCGGAAACTTTTGTCTGGGTGGACCTCATCTCGGGCAACATGCCGCTCTGGGAGCGTGAAGACGCGGACGCCCACATCGCTCGCGAAGCATTCATCCGTGAGGGCGTGCACGATATGATGAGCAAGTTCGAGCGCTTAATTGTAGTCCTTGATCGCTGGGACGCTCCTCTGGTTTTGCAACGTCTCTGGTGCCGATGGGAGCTCTTTGGTGCCAAGGAAGGTCGCGACGGGGACGCTGACCGTATCGTGGAAGCGGCCTTTGCGCCAGGCCAAAAGAGCGAAATGATTGATGTGCTCGCCAGCAAGGCGGGCAAGGTCTCCAAGGTCCTCGGGACCAAGATGGATGCCCGCAGCGCAAGAGCGAGGACCACGCTCGACGATACAATGCTGCAGGAGGCCATTACAGAGACATTGGGACCCAAGGGGTTTGCTAAAATAAATAGTGCGGCCCAAAGTCAACATCGTAAGTGGCTCACAAGTGTTGCTCGAGACGCAGTCGCGCATGCCCGAGATGCTGCGCACAACGACTCGCTGCCGACGACGGGTGGCCTGGGGCTACGCTTGAGCACGCGTTTGAGCGCGCTTGGGTCGGGAAGTGCGCGCAAGAAGAAACGCTTGGGCATCTTGCTGGTGCAGACGGCCGAGGTCCTTTTGGGCGACCCGGGCGGCCTCGACGAAGCGGTGGCCATGTACGAGGAAGCCCTGAACATTATCAGAGAGACGAGCAGCCCGCTCGATCCAGAGCTGGTGCGCACTCTTGATCGCCTAGGGTCGCTGTACACGCTGCAGTGTCGATTCGACGACGGGATTGTGGCATTTGCATCGTCAGTTGAGGCACAAAAGGAGACCAAGGGACGAATGCACCCGGACGTAGCCAGTGCACTCAACAACCTTGCGCTTCTTCACTCTTCCATTGGCGAATACGACGCTGCGCTCGCGCTGTTTGAAGAGGCTTTGGAAATTCAGCGCGGCGTTCTTGGCGCACAACATGTAGACGTTGCAGACACTCTTACAAATGTGGCGCTGGTGTACGACTCACAAGGTCTTTACGAGGACGCGCTGCGCCTCTTTGACGAGGCTCTCAAGGTGCTGGAAAAGACGCATGGCCTTCACCACGTCAAGGTCGTCGATGCGCTAAGCCACATTGCGCTGGCGAATCGAGAGCTTGGCAGATTCGACGCCGCACTTCGGACGTACCAGGCGGCGTTGGAGGTATGCAAGGAGGTGCGCGGGGCACACCATTCATCGAGCGCGGATCTTATGTGCAGCATTGCCGAGGTCTATAGTCTGCAAGGTCGTCTTGACGCGGCAGTTCTATTGTACTTGGACGCTTTGCGTCTTTACAAGGACCTCGACGGCCAATCGAGCCTCAAGGTTTCCACGACGCTGACCAAGATTGCGCTGGTGTACGCGGACCAGGATCGTTTTGCGGAAGCATTGGATCTGCTGGAGGAGGCGCGCAGTGTGTGCGTTGCGTGCGTGGGCCCACGACACCCCAAAGTCGCCGCAGTATGGCACAATATAGGTTGGGTGCATCGGGCCAAGGAGGATTGGGCTGCTGCTCTCGACGCCTTTGAGCATGCGGCTGACATTTTTGAAGGTGTGTTTGGACCTGATCATGCTGACACAGTGGCTTCGCAGGCCCTTGTTGACGAGTGTCGCGTTGCACTCCGGGACTGATCCGCAAAGCATTGTGCTATGAAGTTTGTCATGTGAGAAAAATATTTGATTGTTGTTTGACAATGGATTTACGCGACGATCTCGGACTCGGAGGCTTGTACCATTTCTTTGTATGAAAGCGGCGAAATAGAAAAAGTAGAGGTGAAAAAAAGGTTTGCAGAAGCAGCAAGAGGCGATTCGACCACCTAGAAAAAGCAAATGTACCTTGCAAGTCGGCGAAGCTTATCAGTCCACACTCATGCGCACTTCTCTCTCCCAGTTCGTGTCCCGCCCTCCCACTTACTGTCCTTATTTGTCCCTCTCTTTTTGCTGGTCCCTGCCGTGCTGATTTGTCTGTGAGCCGGAAGTAAGTTCCCCGCGTTCCCCACCTGGCCCACGGCAGGCGCACGGCCGCATAGTTTTGTCCATGCGGCCTCCTGCGGCAGAGTACACTTTCAAGGCCTTATTGGCTTCGATTTTTTTGTAGTATCTGTTCTATAGCTAATGAAATAGCTATTTCCCTCCAATGGAGGGAAAGTATTTCATAGTATTTTTCACCCTTGCTGCGCCCGCCTAGCTTGCTAGGCAGCGTAGCCTGGATGGCCGCGGCCTCACACAAACTGCCGCGCGACGTCCTCCCCCCTCTCTCTTTACCTTTTTACCCTTTTGAGACCTCTTCCACGCCCTTTTTTTTTCGGTTTATTTCGAGTGGAAGGGAGGCGAGCTTGAAGGTGATGGAGAGAGGAGAGGGGAGGAGAGGAGAGGAGAGGAGAGGAGAGAAGAGAAGCGCCACCGCCGCCACCGCCGCCGCCGCCGTGAGTGCTTGCTTGCTTGCTTGCTTGCTTGCTTGCTTGCTTGCTTGCTTGCTTGCTTGCTTGCTTGCTTGCTTGCTTGCTTGCTTGCTTGCTTGCTTGCTTGCTTGCTTGCTTGCTTGCTTGCTTGCTTGCTTGCTTGCTTGCTTGCTTGCTTGCTTGCTTGCTTGCTTGCTTGCTTGCTTGCTTGCTTGCTTGCTTGCTTGCTTGCTTGCTTGCTTGCTTGCTTGCTTGCTTGCTTGCTTGCTTGCTTAGCTTAGCTTGCTTGCTTGCTT
>BGKB01000062.1:0-67532 GCA_003116975.1 Aurantiochytrium sp. KH105 | reverse complement strand
CTTGCTTGCTTGCTTGCTTGTCTGCCTGCACGGCAAAAGGGGATCAGAGCTTTAACTTCGTTGAGGAAGGGATGTGCAGGCGGATGGCGATGGAGATCGCGGGAGCATGGAGGGAGTGGATCTTGAGACTTGAATCATCCGCTGGCCGTGCGTGATCGTGACTTGATTCATGATTGACGGATCTTGATAAATTCATTGAATCGGTTGGTCATTCATTCATGCATTCATGCATTCATTCATCCATTTATCCATCCATTCATTCATTCGTTCAATCAATCAATTTATTTCGTTTTCGACCAGGGCAAGGGCAGACAGGCTAAAAGCAAAGCTAAGAATCAGCCCCATCGGGACCATCTTGGGCGCCGGCATGACGCTTGAGAAGCTTGGTGAGATTGGAGCGAGAAATGTGGTAGTCGCCGACGAAGAGTGTGGCCTCGTTGTTTGCTTGCGTATTGTTGGAGATGCGGACCTGATTGAAACCAGAGCGCTCGAGATGGAAGAGCGCGCGGCTCATGAGCGCGGACCAGATGCAGGAACGGTTTGCCTTTGCGCGAATGGAGACCTGATAGTTGTTGACGAGAATCTTGGAGAGTTCGTGAATAATCCAGCGCTGCGGGTCGCGCTCGCAAAAAGGGTCGTTAGCATCGAGCATGAAACGCTTGGGGTAGTGTATGATAAAGTCTACGTCCTCGTGAAAGAGAATGGCGGCACGGTGTTTGACTTTGGTGCGCAGGTTCGAATCGACAATGGCGGCGCGCTCCGCAGCGGTCACCCGGCCCATGTGGTATGTCTCTAGGCTCTCGAGAAACCATGCAGCGTCCTTGAGAGGCAAGAGTCCGTTGGCGTCCTCCTGGCCGAGGGCCTCAGCCATGGCGCTGATTTCTGGCTCGGCATTCTCGAACCATGCGCGGTCGAGAGCAGAGAGCAAATCGTCCTCACTCGTGTCGCTGGGCTGCGCAGACTGATTCGCGTCTTGCAGAGGATTCTGATGTTGAATTTGAAACGCGTGAGATTGGTGACGATACTGAGCCGAGGCTGCTGCAGCTGCGGCGGCTGCTGCAGACGCTGCCGCTGCGGCTGCGACCACAGCGCTATTTGACGTGTCGTTGTCCTGAAACTGATTTGGGCCGGGCAAGAACCCTCGACGAATAAGATCGTTTTCGCTGACACTTCCGGTTGTGGCTCGATTTGGCATCAAGGCATTCATTGTTGCGGCTGTTACGGCGGCGCTGTTGTTTACACGGGACCCTGGGTATTGATGTTGCTGCTGGTGCTGGTGCTGGTGCTGCTGGTGCTGGTGGTGATGATGCTGTTGCTGTTGCTGTTGTTGCTGTTGCTCGTGTCGTTGCTGTTGAAGTAGGAGCTGCTGGTGCTGTTGCTGTTGCTGGTGATGCTGTTGAGCCGCCTGTGTTTGCTGATCAAGCTGTCGTTGCTGTTGTTCTTGCTGCTGCTGTTGGTGATGCTGCAGAAGAAGCTGCTGTTGCTGTTGCTGTTGCTGTGCGTGTGCCTGCGCGTGGGCGCTGTTGAAAAAGGGGGATCCGAGGTGGGGTTGACTAGAGCTCGGCTGAAGTCCCGTCATGGTCGCTGGCGCTGTCCCTGGATGAGGCCAGGGCGGGGACGCGGGCGACAAAGGGGCGGCCGTCGCAAAGGGCCCCGGAGGAGAAGACGACGAGAACGGCGAAGATGCCGTCGCGGCCGCTGCCGACGCCAACGACGAGGACGACGAGGACGACGAAGAAGAAGAAGAAGAAGAAGAAGAAGAAGCCAATGGAGCGGGTCCGAACGCCGATGCCGTGCCGTACGTTGGCACGTGCGCGGGGTGCGGCGCCTGCGCGCCCGCGAGAAAGGGGGGCCTCAGGTCAGACGCCGCTGCCGCTGCCGCGGCCGCACGCGCGAGCCAGCTGTCCGTCCCGGGGTTCTGCCACGGCCAGCTGCCGCTGCCGGCGCCTCCTTGGATACCGATGCCCGTCCCCGACCGCTCCGGCGCCTGCTGCTGCTGCTGCTGCCGCCGGCGCTGCTGCTGCCAGCCGCGGTCCGCGCCGGCCTCGAGCGCGGCGGGGCGGCGCTGCCGCTGCTGCAGGTCGTGCTCGTCGCGGTCGCCGCGCGCGCTCGCCCAGAGCTCCGCGATGCTCGGTTTCTGCTGCCGCTCCTCGCGCGGGTCGCTCGCAGATCTGCTGCGCTTGTGCGCCATGCGGGCGGCGCGCGCGGCGAGGCGGGGCGGCCGCGCGCCGCCTCGCGTCGCAGAGCGGGCGCCGCCTGGCTGCCTGCCTGCCCGCGCGCGACGCCGACCTGCGCAGAGCGCGCGCCGGGCGGGAAACCCGAGCCGCACGTGCACGTCGTCGCGGCGGCTCGCACGCACGAACGATGGCAAAAAAGGGCAACCAGACGAAGACACGGAGCGGAGCAAGCGCAGCAGAGCAGAGCAGAGCAGAGCGCGAACTACGGCTGCGGCCTCGGCGCTCTAGGCGAGCTCGTGGGGTGGAGCTGTCTTGCCTCGCTTGCCTCGCTTGCTTCGCTGGCCTCGCTTGCTAGGAGGCAGGAAGGAAAGCAGGCTGGGATGTGGATGATGAACGACCTCGGTTTGCGACTTGCTTTGCTTGCGTGCGGTCAGCCTTGCTCCTTGGCGGCGCGGGGCGGAAAGTCGGAGCTCTCGCCGCGACGCTTGCGCGCGAGCCGGAAGGGGACTCTGCGCGGTTTCTGGGAGCGTGTGCGGCGTGGGAGATGCAGGGCCTCAAGTCCCGCAAAACTCGTCCAAAACTCTCGTCGGGGCTTTGCCTGCCTGCGTCTTTACGCTGCTGCCGGTCTAGCTGGTCTTGGTGCCTGCGCGCAGAAGGCGGGCGGTGCGTCCTGTACGCCCGAGCAACGGCCGCACGTGGTCCCGTGCGTGCAGAGAGTTCTCAGCACTGGAGCAGCCGGCTGCAGGCTGCGCAATGGGCTGCGTCGCGTGCTGCCCAGGCTGCAACGCCCTCTTTGCTTCCGCGAGCGCTTCCTGCGCGCGAGCCTTCGCGGCCCTAGCGTGCGTGCGTGCGTGCGGGTAAGCGAGCGTAAGGTCGCGCAGGCTGCGAAGGTATAGACGAGCGAGCAATCGCGCTTGCGCTTGCGCTTGCGCTTGCGTGCTTGAGAGTAAGCGAGCAAGGAAGCAAGTCAAACGATTGCGAAGATGAAGTTGGCAGCCACGTGCGCTCCTCGAAAGAAGTAAGTAAGCCTTGCTTGCGTACGCAGTAGGTCCACCTGGGCGGCTGGCTGCCCGCGCGCTGCAGGCCGACGTGCCTGCTCTAGCGCGGTCTGGTCTCGACGCTGGCACCAACTACGGTTGACTCTCGCCAGGCAAAACTCCGCGATGGCGCTTTGGGGCTGCTCTCGCTCTCGCCCGCCCTCTTCCTCTCACTCTCCCCTCTTTCTCTCTCTCTTGCGCGGGAGTTGCCAGTCGAGACGAGACTGCTGTTTGCCTGTCGCCTGCTTCGGGGAGCAACCTGCACGCGACGTCCGCGTGCGCCGGGCAGGAAAGAGTGTCGAGCGTCTGTGATCCCCTCGCCTGCCTCGGAAAGAAAGAAAGAAGGCGCGAGCCAGCTAGACCCAGCTACTACGTCCAGCTAGCCAGAACCTACGAGCGATCGCCCGAGATCCCAGCGTCGCGCGCGTCCGCTGCAGTCAGGACTTGGGCGCTGGCCGGCGTGAGTTGGCTTGGCTTGGCTTGGCTTGGCTTGGTTTGGTTTGGTTTGGCGTGACTTGGGTTGGCTTGGCGTGGCTTGACGAGGCTAGGCTATTCTCGTGCCGGCTGGGCGCGAGGTCCGGCCAATGGAGGCCGCGGGGCAGCAGGAATTCCTGGCCGGGGGCTGGGGGCACCCGGCGCAGTAGGTGTGACCTAGTGCGGCGTAGCGGCACTCAGTTGCGTCCCACGGGTACTCGAAGCTAGGCCGCCGCGTGGCCACTGGGGGACCGGGGAGGGGAGGGTGAGACTGAGTGCGAGAGGCCCGCGAGCTAGAATTCCGCGCTGTGGGTCCCCGCACCTTCGCACAATCGAGTGACGGTGTGCGACGGTGCACCGCAGTGCAAACCCGTCCGGGCCACGCCACTTCTCTGCGCCGCTGGTCGCTGTCGCTAGCTCTGTCGCTGTGCTTGCGCTGTCGCCTGTGGGCGCTGTCGCAGTCGCAGTCGGTCAATAGAAAGAAAGAGCAGTCTACTCGACTCGACTCGACTCGACTCGGCTCGAATCGAATCGAATGGAATTGCCGCTTGGTCGATGCGAATCGATCGATGCGAATCACCCGCCAGGCCAACCCGACCAAGCCTCCGCGACGAAGGAGCTTCAACGCAAAGCGATCGAAGGTTCAGCCAAAAGGAAAGAAGGACAGCTGGCTGGCAGCAAGCAGCACAGCAGCCAGTTGCTTTGGCCTCGCTTCGTCTGGTTGGCTTGGGTCGGCGCAGGTTTTCGATCGTAGAATCAAGGGTGCTGCTGCACAGCGAGCCAGCCGCCAGTCGCGCGGTGCCCGAAAGAGAAGCTGGCAGAAGCTAGCAGCTTGAGGGCCAGCTTCGCATACAATAGCGTCGAGCTTGACGGGCAGAGGGAGGAGGCGCGGGCGGAGCGAGCGGGCTCGCGGCACCGAGCGCAAGACGCGCTTGCGCGGCCCGGATGAAGGGGACGGGCGGCCGGGTTGGGCGCGGGTCTCGCGGGCCCGCGGGCGGCTCGCTGGCCTTGTCTCTGCCGGCGTCGCCGAGCGAGGCTTCTCGGGCGTCTCTCGTTATCGTGTCTCGCTGTCGTCGTCGTCGTCGTCGGTGCAGGAGTGCTGATGGGTGATGACGGACGAATGCAGCGAGCCACTGATCGCGGAGAGGGTGCGCCGCTCGCTCGCTCGCTCGCTCGCCCGCCGGCCACGGGACGCAAGCTGGAGAGCGTCCGGACAGCAGGGCCGGCAGACGGGCCGACCGTCTGGTCGGTCGGTGGGCCGCGGCGCCCCGTTCGGGTCCCTGCACTTCGTGCGCGAGTTGAGACGAACGAGATCGTGCTCGACCAATCCGATCTGATCCGATCCACCCGCAAGACGCACGCAACACAGCGCAGAACAGCACAGCGCAGCGCGGAGTAGCGATCTTTGACCGACGCTGCGCCGGGCCGCGCGTCGCTGATGCCGGGCGTGAGTGCAGGTCTGCTCCGCTCTGCGCGGCGCCTCGAGCTGGCGAGCGGATGACGGTTTGGGTGTTTGTTTGCTTGTTCTCGTCCGAGCTTGCGTTGTTTCTTGCTTTTGCTTGCTTTCTTTGTCTAGGCACCTACGACTGCCACGTCTACAGTCCAGTGCACCACCAGCGAGCGGTCGGTGTCGGCAACTCACCGTCAGCCTCCTCTAGCGCAGCAAGGCCACACCACCGGCCAAGACCGCCCAGCAAAGCGCGCCAAACCCGTCGAGGAAGACAGTGACAACGAGCTCCCTGCAGGAGGAAGACTCCGCGCTCGAGCGGAAAGAAAGCGGAAAGAAAGCAGTTGTGCTGCAGCAGGTGTGTCGAAGCTTTCGCTGCTTTCTCCAAAATTCATGCACAAACCTCGAGTCGGCAGGCGGCCTGGCTTGGTCTCGCTTGCAGCAACTGTCGCAGCTGCGGTCCAAGCAACCCTCGCCGCCTTCTTCCTCCTCGACGTTGGCTCGGTTGATCCCTCCGACGAGCCCTCCCCTTCCAAGGGTTGTCTGCCTTCTCGCTCACGTTCTGGCGCTCTGCTTCTGTCTGTGGCAAGCTACACTAACTGCACTGCTCGTACGGACACAGGGGAGACAAGAGCTACCAGCAGCCTGTACCATAAAACAACCATCGTCTACCCCAACCCCAAAAGCGACAACGTCGCAGCTTCTCAAGGCTCGCGCCGGCTGGGGCTTCTCCCAAGTAAAAGATCGATCGATCAACACGTCTCGGTTCAAGAAAGAAGAAGGTCGCTTTGCGGAAGCAGCTGCCCTGGCGGCCTCGGTCTCGGGCTTGAACCTTGTCAGCCAGGTCTAGTGAGTTACTCTTAGCTATGCACATTCACGACCGTGCCAGCTGGCTGCTGCTGCTGCTGCTGCCACTGCAGCTGGCTGGTCGTCGCTAGAAATGTGAAAAAAGTGGCAGCAGGGGCGCAGAATAAATGACGCGGCTCCCGAAAGGAGAGCTCCGAGGGCTCCGACCGGGGCCCGCAGCAGCTGCAGCTTCCTCCTGCGCACGCACGTGCAGTCTGCAGCTGCAGCTGGCAGCTGGCACTGCTGCTGCGCGAGCAAGCGAGCGATATTGCGAGAGGAGCTGCAGCTCACGTGGTTGGGGGCTCGACGACCTTCGAGTCGCCGCGCGCTCTGGAGCTGCAGCTACTCTTCGCGTCGCGGGACCCGGCGTCGACGGCGCGGAGCTTTCGCCGGGGCCAGCAGCAGTGGCAGCGCAACTGCCGGCGTGGCGCAAGCTTGGGCCGTTCTTGCTAGCCAGCTCGCCGACCAGGCACACAAGGCTAGCGGGCGATGGTACCCTGCTCATTGGCCGTGCCAAACCAGACGTGCCAAGGAGCGATCGATCGATCGATTGATTGGTCCCCTCTTCCGCGTCGCCTTGATCCGGCCCGAACCTGCGCGAGCCGCGGCAGCCATGGGCGATATACCGCAGGTAGCAGGATTGAGATCAAGATGACGGCAACGTGATCGACGACGACGACAACGAAAGGAGGAGGAGAATGATGGAGAAGACGTGGTGTTGATTTGATTTTCCCCGGGAGCAGGCAGCAAGCGAGTCAACTCGGCCTGCCTGGTGGTCTCGAAGCTGTCGAGGGTTGAAGCCAGGTAGCACGGGCGAATGTCGTCGCGCCGCGGGGTCTTCTTGGCGGTGCACGCGCGGCAGCTTGGGATGATCAATCCGCCGGGAGGGAGAGCGAGCAGCCAGGGCAGGCAAGGTTCGAGTTGTGTAATAGGTAATTATTGAAAGAAAAAATAGAAAAAAAGAATCATGTGCAAAAGCAACTGTGCAAAAACAACTGTGCAAAAACTGGAATTTTCATCGCGGGCATCCCTGAAGCGACAGCGACAGACAGCACACATCGAACAGACAGACGATGGAGAGGAGAAACTCCGCGTCCCCGTCCCCGCGCGCTCCGTTCTCCGCCCTCCTCCCCCCTTTTCCCGCGACGACGCAGCCGCTCCGCTCAAAGCAGGACTTCGAGCGAGCGAGCGAGCGAGCGAGCGAGCGAGCGCTGGACCTTGGGACGCGGCACGTGCCGGCGCCAAGCAGCTCCGGCGCGAGACTCGGCCTCACCTCGCCTCGCTGCGGTGCCGAGCCTGCACGAGGACGCTCGCGCAGGAGCTGCATGGCGCCGCCACTGTCGTCCGTGCCGGCCGGAGGCGTGCAGCGTCGGAAACGTGCTGTGCTGCTGTGCGTGAATCTCGCCATGGCCACGTCCCCCGGGCCCGCGCCAGACGCGCGTCTGTAGTGCAGCGGCCGCGGCGGGCTCGCGGCGCGCGGCGGGCGTGGAAGCGGGGGCCCTCGTGGCGCCGGCAGCGACGCGGCCCGGCGCTGGCATGAATCACAGCATGCCTTGGCCATCATCCTAGCATCCATATCGCGCGGCGCCGCGGCGGGCGCTCCGCAAAAAGGCGCTGCGGAGGTGCGGAGGTGCGGGCCGGGGATAGTGCGCGGCGCTTCCGTGACCGCTCGTTCGCGCGCTCGTCCGTTCGCCCCTCGAGCGCTGCTCTGCTTCGATCGCAGCAGCCTGCTGCACTGCTGCTGGCTGCAGCAGCGAGGGGTCGATCGCCTGCGCCCGCGCCAGGCACCGAGGCGCGGCCGCTGGTTTTCTTGCTACGGCCGTTGGACGGAGAAGGGGGTCTCTTTCTTCTCTTTCTTCTGACTGGCAAGAACAGTTGGCTGCTTGGGGGTCGATTCGGGCCATGTTCGAGTTTTCTTTCTGTTCGTCGTCAAGTTGGTCCTTTTTCTGCGTCAAGTTCTTGGTTGCTCGCTGTCGCAGTCGCTCACATCAGGCCGTTGCTCCTCGAGTTGGTCGCAGCCGAGAGGGGGGGGGGGGCATCTTGCGTTCGTTCGCTGTCAGTTTATCCTCTGCTCGTCCGTCCGCTGCCGCGAAGCCGTGCCGCAGCCGTGCAAGGATCTTGACTCGCTTGCTGCGCTGCTGCTCGCATCGCTGTTGCTTGTCACAGTGAGGCGACTTGTTTTTGGCCGACTTGGCCGAAGAAGGGAAAGGGATTAGGGCGCGGCGTGCGGCCTTGGCGATGGATGGACTTCACTTCGCTCCGCTCACTTCGTTCGCCCCGGCGCCAGCCAGTTTTCGCAAAGGGGAAGCGCGCGAGCCCGCGCCCCGCTCCCGAATCACCCGCGCTTCGTGGACGCACGGCTGCTGTGCGCCATGATGTGACCGAGCACATTGGGAGCAAGCGCGAAAGCGGAGCTGGGCAGGCCGTGCGAGCCAGGCTTCTGCGCATGGCTTTTTGCCGAAGAGCGCGAAGATTTGGCTGGGCAGAAATGCAGGCTCACTGGCCGGCTTCGGGGAGAGGCGGGCTGGGTTAATCGGTCGGAGCCGCTAGCGGCGGCTGCAGCCAGCAGCAGCCATCGCGAATTGTGTCGAGACCGGGAGACATTGGGACGGAGATATAGGCTCAGAAAATGAAAATGTATGCTGATGGCATTGGCCTAGTAGGTATACTGTGCTTCGCAATGACTCGACTCCAAGAAAATGACTTGTGAGAACAAAATATGACCGAGAGGCTCTGATCTAGCTTGGTCTATGGAGCAGCAGCCAGGCCCTCTTGCTGTAGCTCTGTTGCAGTGAGGCTCCGGAGGCCCGCCACTTTGTCATCATCCGCTTTGCCATAATATTCAAGCGAATTATCGGTAAAGAGAGTCCACGAACAAAACCATTCGTTGTGTTGGAACATAACCAAAGAGCGTGCTAATCGCTAAGCTGATCATTGAGCTGATCGATCACTGAGCTGATCGCAGAGACAAGAAGCAGTGCTCAGTGCTTTGTATAGAGGGGGAAAGAAAGAAATCAACGTTCAAAAATAACTCATACAATGGGGGGGAAAAGGGGGGAGGGGGGAGATCAGGCGCAGCAAATCTTCTGAATGCTTGCCGTGAGACAAATGCCAAAGGCCTGCACAGGAGAGAGAGGCCACTGCAAATCGAGCGTGTACACCTCTACAGCTCCTTCGTGAACCTTGCCAAACTGAAGCGTGATCTCATTGGAGCCATCGGGCTCAGGAATCGTCGTCCCCGGCGAAGGCTCACCTTGAAGACAGAGCTGGAAGTTTTTGTTTGATGGCAGCGTCACACGACCCGCAAAATCAAGCGAATACGCCTGGATCGAGTCGAGCCAGTACGGCTGTTTGTTGGAGCCAAACAACAGTGCGTCCGAGTTGACGACGCCCGTCTGACCGCGACGGAGCGTCTGACGCATGGTGTCCGCCGACTTGACGGGTCTGTACACGTTCGTGGCCCAAGGTCGCTCCTCCTCCTCTTCGTCATCATCGTCGTCGTCTTCTTCGAGAACATTCATGTTTGCAAACGACGAGGATATGAGAGGCGGAAGCTCGTGGTCGGCAGCAGCAGCCTTGGCTGCGGCAGTCTCCTCCGCAATATCGAGGTGTTCGTCCATGACGTCGTCCATGGACGAGGCAGCCGCCGCGCCAACCATTGGCACGCAGACTTGCATGCGGCGCGGACCCACACTTCGTCCAATACGGTTCTGCGTGTAGCGCACCGAGCCGAGCTCGAGGAAGCCAGGCGCGCCGGAGCGATGTTGCCGCTGGGAGCGGTGAGACTCGCTCGAGGCGGTCGATGGCTGCGTGGAAAAGGGCGCGAGCACCGTATGCTCGAGACCACTAAAGGATGACTTGACGCAACCGACAAAATTGGCGCCCTTGCGATCAAAATCTTCGCCCGCCTGATCGAGGCTCATGTCTACAATTGAGTTAAAGCAGGACCCTTGCTTGAGCGACCTCTTCCGCGCCACCATCAAGAGAACGTCGCCCACGACGGGGGAGGACGAGGTCGGAAGGTCTCCGTGCGGGTATCGCACCTTGGGAGGTGCCTGCAGGTACATTTCGTATCGTATCGATTTCCCAAAGAGAACAGTGTCTTCCCGCACGGCGCGAATGTAGCAGCGCACCATACCCGCAGTCCGCGGCACAGGACGAGACACGAAGGACTTGCGATATGAGAACCGAACCAGTGATGCAGTGTGGAGCGGATCTGGTGGCGTGTAGTCCATTTCTGAAAGCGCACCGCGACACAGAGGGCACGAAGAGGGCGATAGCGTAAAGGGGCGTTTTGTTTCCTTCCACTCAAAGATGCACTTGGCATGCACGGGTGCATCGTTGCAGTTCGACTCGCAGGGAATTCGAACGGGGGGTCGTTTGGCTGAGAACCCGCCGTAGCAAATAATACAGGGTTGAGGATCCCCGGCCTCGCGGGCTGGGTCCTGGGCAAGACTTGCGGTTCGTGCCTCGTCGGCGTTGTCGGCGCAGACGTGCAGTGATCCACCGGAAGGTGTCGCCCCTGATGCGGCGTCAGCTGCGCAAGCAGGAGCGGTTCCCAAAGGACCGCAGCATGAGGAAGGCGAGGTCGTCTTTGGGACTGCAGCCACAGCCGTCGAGGCGACAAGGAGTGACTCCCGCATCGATCCCGACAAAGGGAGACGCGAGGCCCCAGTCTGGTATGGCACAGAAGTGGAGGATGTTGTGGAATTAGACAAAGGAGACGAAGGAGGAGAGGAGGACGCGAGGTGGGCCGGGTCGGCATGCAGCGACGTATTTTGCGTAAACGGCAGCGCGGCCGCGGCGCTCGTGGCCACGGCGCGAGACTGCTGCTGCAGGCGCTCTCTTTCCTCCCAGTCGAGAGGCAGGCTGAGGCTCCTCGCGCGCTTCACGACGCGCGCGGCGGCAGCAGCGCCGCCGGCCGCGCCTGGAGCCGTGGAGGACGAGGAGGAGGCGTTGCCCCCGTGCGTGCCCGCGCGCGCGACGGTGGCCGGGTTAGAGGGCCCGAGGGGCGGCTTGCCGGCGATGGCCGAGCTCCGCGTCCTGTTGGGCAGCAGCAGCAGCGAGTTGGCGGCCCTCGGCTGGTTCTCCATGTCGCCGCTGCTGGCACGGGCGCGCTGCCTCGACAGCGCGGGGGGGCGGGCGCCCGCGGAGGCGCCGCGCTGCCTGGGCTCGGGGACATTGGCGTTGCCGGCGGGGCTGGGGCCGTTGGCCGCGGAGTTCGCGACGAGCATGGTGGCGCGCCGGGCTCCCGAAGATCGATTCGATTCGAATCGACGGCCGACTCCGAGCCCTCCCTCGCAACGACTGCCTGTCTGCTGCTCCGCTGCGGCGCGGGCGGGCTCGGCGGGCTCCGCGTGCGTGCGCGCGCGCGTGCGTGCGTGCCTGGCGGTCGGCGCGCTGAGGCTTTGGCGCGGCCGGGCGCGTGCGCGCGAGCGTGCCGTGCGCGTGCGTGCGTGCTAGGCGATGGCGATTCGAGCGCGGCTCGCGCGTCTTGAAATCCGAATCCCTTCCACGTCCGCCTCCTGCCTGCCGGCGCTCTCTCGCGCGCGCGCTCCTGCCTGCCTGCCTGCGCGCGAGGGGCCGCGGGAGGGGGGGGAGGGGGCGAGCGGGGGCGCGGAAAGGGCGCGGCGCTGTCTCGGTCTGCGCGGCGCGCGGCGGCGATGCGAACGATCGATCGACCGTCGATCGATCAATCGAAGTCTGCCCACTTTTCCCCCTTTTTTTTCCTTTTTTCTCTTTCCCGCTCTCCTCCTTCTTGTTCTTGGCGCCGTGCCGCGGTCTCCACTTGCGCACGGGGCTATAGCCGTGTCTGGCGGCGGCCGGCAAGTGGAACAAAAGGCCGCGGAAAGGGCGCTGAAGCGCGGCCGCGGTGCGCCGGCCGGCCGGCCGGCCGGCCGCTGCAGGCACTGCGCGGAGAACGGGATAGCTGACTTGCGCGCGCGATAACCCACTTGCGCAGCCGCGGCTTTCTCCACTTGCGCCGGCGGGCCCGTGCGCCGTGCACGGGAAAGTGGGCTCGCACCGGCTTCGGCTCGCGCCGCGCCACCCGCGCCCCCGCCGCGGCGCGCACTGGACGCAATGCGCGCGTCAGAGGGGCCGACGCGCGCACCGGACCCGGGGAGATCGACGCGAGACCGGACCCAGGGGCAGTGAATCTGGGTTGTCCTCCTTCTCCTCGCTCCCGCCTTTCCGAGCCCGAGGCGAGTTCGCGCGAGCCCGCCCTCGTTGCCGCTCTGCCGGCGCGACGCCGGCGCCCTCGCGCCCGCGCCTCGCCGTCGCGCGGGGATGCGCGCGGCGGTATGCGGCGCGAGCGAGGCGGGGTGCGCGGCGGTATGCGGCGGAAGCGGCCAGCCGCAGAGAGTCGGGGTGAAGGTCGAGGGTGCGCCGGGCTCGATGCTGCGACTTGCGCCGGCCGGCTGAGAGCGGCAGGCAGGGTGAAGAAGGACTTGACTTGACTTGGTGGGAGAACATCGAGGAGAACAGGAGGACAAGAAGAGAGAGAATTGCACGCGTCCGGGCTTGCGTCTGCGTTTGCGTGCGTAAGCGAGCGAGGACTTTTGGCCAGGCTCGGGAGAGCTTTCGTGCTGGCTGCCGCTGCTGGCCATGGATGGACGCGCAGAAGAAGCTGTCGTCAGCTTGTAGTCTCAGGATGCGTGTGTGGACCAATGTGTGGCCACGTAGTACTAGCAATCGCGCGAGCGCAAAACTACCGGCTCTCGGTGGACGCGGCGACGTCCAGGTCGGATCTGTTGCTTGAGGGCTTGGCCCAGGAAACGGGGTGGGATGAGAGGGCCTGGTTGCGACAGAGTGTGCATCGGCCAAAAAGGATGTTGGCAAAACGCTGGCCACACGGGGTCGCCTTGGCTTCGATGCTAGCAGCCAGAGGCAGAGCATGCGTGATTGCAATTCCAACCGCCAGACCAAAGCATGCGCGAGCGCCCTGGGGCATCATCTGCAGCGGCAGAGAACGGTGTGCCAAAGAGCATAAATGTAGATGCTTCATCTGTTTCGCTTCTTTTGGGGGCATCTAGCACTTGTTTGCGCTGCATGGTCTTGACGGAGTATAGCAGCACATGCAAGGAGTAACGGTTTATCGATGGACATCTTTGCTCTTGTCCGCACCGTCGGAGAAGCATGTTCCATACTTTATTGTCGATTTATGATCTTCGTCGGCCCGGATGTTTCGGTCTTGTAACGAGCATGTGTTCATCGTTTGCTTGCCTCAAGCGCCGTCTTTTGCCTCATCACTTGGTCATGTGGAGAGGTCTCCAATGAGACGTCCCGCTTGCCTTCGGAGTCTTGCGAGCAGTTGGCGAAAACGAGTTTTAGGCCGACCGTTTTGGTTTGCTCCGAAACTTTTCGATATGGTGGGAGCAACTTATGGTGTGTCAATCGACGACTTCTGTCTCGCCTCAAGACTGAACACAGCACGACTTTTGCTTGCCCCAAAGTCTTACAAAGGTGAGAGCAAGAGGTGGGTCAACAATCCTCATTTGCGTCTCTCCTCCAGTGAGACGTCCAAGATAAACGAAGATTCAACCCTCCTTTCTTTAAGGCTCAAGCCACACTCAGCTTTCCGTGAAAAGAACCTGAAAAGCACCATCTGTAAGAAGAAAAAAGAATATGAACCCCCCGTATTGTCCCTTCCAAACCAACGCAAAACAGAGCAAACGCGACCCCAAGAAACACTTTGGAAAGAAAAACGCAAGCGATAAGACAGACAGACAGTCGCAATAGCAGCAGCTGCAGCAGCCAGATGTCATCCGTTTGGCTCAAGATAAATTCTCCTCCAAGGTTCAGGCTCGTTCGTGTTGGTTAGGTCAGCAAGGTGATAGATATCGCAGAAACCACGATCACCTTCATCAAATTAGTGGGTCAAGGACAGAGTCGGCGCAACGACGGGCGGTGGAAGAGATTTAATGCGGTTCAAAATAGACTATAAACCGTCCAGCAAGAGATTTGAGATCAACTCTCGCACGGAGCAAGAGCATGCACATGCACATGTACAAGTATCTGAACTTCAGATGCAAATCTCAAGGTCAGCCTCACATGCACCAGCCACAGCCAGCTCTACATATACATACATCGATGTATGGATCGCAAGTTCGCAAGCCTCGCAAGCTCTGCTTCAGCGAGGTCGTGCGTACCGCCTCGGCGCTGCGACTGCGACTGCGGCCGTCACGGTCACAGTCACGCTGCTTCTGCAGCTTCCGAGGTCCGAGCCACATCGCCACAGCCGTCGCCGACCAGCACGATGACGGACGGACGTTCTTCCTTCGACGGCAACACACACCAGACCGAGGAGAATCGGCGGTCTCCTTCCCTCTCCGTAGGTAAATAAGTAGGCTGCATCATGTGTGGCGGTGCGGATGTCGGCGCGGCAGGCGGTTGGGGCTTGCACGCACCCCACGTGAGGTTCCGCGTCCCAAGTCCCGAGCCCCGCGCCGAGACCGGTCCGCGACCGCCACCACGCAGCACAGAGCCGAACTCAAAGGCTTCTCGCAGGAGAGACACGGCCACTGTCCAATGCGGCACGCAGCAGCTGCTGCTGCGGCCGTCTCGGTCCTCGGAACGCACGCGACTGCGAGCTTCGTTCAAGTCGAGCGTGAGAGCATCTGCGTCTATCCGTCTGCTGCTGCTGCTGGCAATGGACGGACGCTGCAGCCGCATCGCATCCCTGTGCCGGGCAGGGCAACTCCGAGAAAACGGCGAGCGGCCGCACGGCGACGAGGATCACGAGCATGCGCACGGGGCCCGGGACTTGCAGTTGCGGTCGGGCGCACGGTCTTCGGGGACTCGCTCCCCTCCGACGGGGACGATCGGGACGCAAGGTACACACCCCCATGGCGATGCTGACTGTGAGGGCAATGAATGATACTGGGAAGCACGGGGACTGGGACGAGGGGGCGGTGCACACCCCCTCTTCGCGGACCCCCTTGGCGGGGCGGGGCTGGGCAGCAGGGGCGGTCCCGGGCGCGACTGCGAGCATCTGCGTGGCCCGGCAGCGGGCTGCCGCGCGGTTCGTCAGACCACGAACGGGAGCGGAAGCTTTTTTTGCAGCGAGCTGGCTGTGGCTGTCGTTTGTTTGTCTGCCTGTGTGTCCAGACGACCAACCAAATCCAGCCGCCACTGCCGGGCGCGAGACTCGGAATTTGCACGTGGATCCCGCCTTACTGCAGTTGTGCCTGCAGCTGCAGCTGCAGCTGCTGCTGCAGGCAGGCGTCAATCTACTGCTACTACAACCTGTGGCTGGGCTGCTGCACTGCTGCAACCAGTCAAGCCCTGAACGCAAAGCCATCTTGATCTTGACCCCGCGACGCGCAGACGAGGACAGAGTCCATTGGCCGCAGTGCAGCCGTCACGCTGTTTGGAGCTGCTACCGTCGGGCCCGTGCTCTCATCGCTTCGCTGTCCTGTCCTGTCCTGCGCTAAATATAAGAGTGCAGCACTAGACGAGCGGACCCGTGCGCCTCGTCCAATCTGCAGCTGCATTCCGAAAGTGGAGCGTGCAGTGCTCAGGTCAAGCACGGCAGGAATAGTGAGAAGCTGCTGTGCTGCGTGCAGGGACGTCCAGCGGTGGCTGGCTGCCCCTGCCAGTGGCAGCTGCCATCTATCTGTCAATCTATCTGTCTGGAGGCGGGCGTGTCCACAGCACTGTCTCTGCTGCTGCTCCCAGTCGTCCACGTCCACGTCGAGTCCTCGTCACAGTCCAGGAGCTAGCTTCGCTGCGCAGGCGTGCGTCCAACACCTGGCTGTGAAAGATTGACTAACTAATCTCGCCGAGTTCCAGTTCCTAGCGGCACGCCGCGGTCGCGTGCTGCGTGTGCATCACTGACCTACATTCACTCATTCTTTCGTTCATACCGTCACCGGCGCTGCTCTTCTGCCCCGCCTGCGAGGCCTCGTCGCGGCGCAGCGCAGCGCAGGCCGTGCAGCCGCAGCGCGTGACGAGCGAGCGCACCGTCGTCGTACCCATCCTCGCAGAAATCATCATCGCTCGATCGATCGATCGATCGATCATCCATCTGGCTGATCAGAGTTGACTGCGATTGATCCGAGACTGGAATCAAGGCGGCAGAGGCCTGGAAGGAGGCCCTCCCTCCCTCCCTCCCTCCCTCCCGCCCCCGCGATCGCATCGCACGCACGCACGCACGCACGCACGCACGGCTGGCGCGACGCCGCTCGGGCGTCCAGTCCGGCGGAGAGCAAAGCCCCAAGCGGCGGCGACCTGCGAGCGCGAGGACCTCGGAGCCGCACGTCGGCGCTGGAAAGTCGTTGTGCAGCCGCAGTTAGTTCGTTGACCTGGCTGTCGGAGAAGATACTACAGGAGAGAGATTGCAGGGCGTGGACGCAGCGGAGCAGCGTGCGTCCGCGAGGCATTCGGGCTCGAGCGAAGCGACGCGCCGCCGCGGCGAGACGCGACGCAGGGCCGGACTCGACCCGACGAAGTGCTCGCGCTGTCGAGCCCATACCGCCGCAGCAGGCAGGCAGGGGGCGCGGGAAGAGAGCGGAAAGCAGCAGCAGCAGCAGCAGCAGCAGCAGCAGCAGGGCTTGCCTGTGTCCTGGGTCCCGGGACCTCTTCTCTCGCCGCGCTCGCGCAGCAGCTGCAGCTGCAGCTGCTGGCGGACACGGCGCCTGGGCTCCGAGCGCGTCCCCGCTCGAGCGCGAGTCGCAGCGTGCGAGTCGCAGCGCAGCAGCCGCGTCGCGAGGTGCGAGGTGCGTGCACAGAAAGGGAAGGGCGCCGAGGCGGCCGAAAACACCTATACAGGAAGGAAGGAAGGAAGGAAGGAAGGAAGGAGGCCGAGTGCGTGCAGTGCGTACATCCGCAGCGCCTCTGGCCGGACCCGAGGCTGATTGATCGATCGATCGATCGATTGATTGGTTGATTGACGGATCGATCTTGCGCGCGGCCGGGTCGGAGGCCGCCCGCGCGAGTCGCGTCGAGCGAGCATTTGCATCGTTGGCTCGTTGGCTTGTTCGTTCGATCGATCGTTCATTCACTCATTCAATCGTTCATCCTTCGAGGCATCAATCGATTCCTGGCTAGCCGCCCGTGACCACGCGGCGGACACGCACAGCGGGTCCCTGCGCTCCCCAGGCGGCGCGAAGCAAAGTTTCCAAGTTTCCTTGTTGCTGCACGCAACGCACGCACGCTTGTTTTTTGCTTGCTTGCTTGCTTGCTTTCCTCCAAACAAGCAAGGAAGCAAGCAAGTATAATAAAGCAAGCAAGCTAGCTAGCCCAGGCCGGCGAGGAAACCCGGAAGCTAGCAAAGCAAAGCTAACCGCAAAGCAGACCAGCCAGCCAGCCCGCCAGCCGGCCCAAGAGAGCCACGCGACAGACGAGACCAAAGACAAGCCAAAGCAAGCCAAAGGAAGCCAAGCCAAGCCAAGCCAACACAAGACAAAACAAGACAAAACAAATCAAAGTCGGTCGTCCCCGCCGACGCGGAGCACCGTCGCTCGCTCGCCCTCCTCGCGTCGCGTCTCGCCACTTCCCATCCCATCCCGCCTCCGTGCCAGCAAAGTCAGTCAGACAAACAAACAAACAAACAAACAACCCTTCTCGGACCTCGGACCTCCTCCCCGCCGAGCCTGCCCGCCTGCCTCGCACCGCAGGCCTCGCTCGCAGCCGCGCCCGCACCGAGTCTCCTCGGGGCCCCGGCCGCCGCTAGCTCGCTCGCCTCTTCTACCGCCTCCGCCCTCTCCGAGTTCCTCCCTCTCCTCCCTCCCTCCCTCCCTCCGGCCGGCCCGTGCGGGGCGGGCGCACAGTGCGCCGGCGGGCGGAGCGTGCGCCGGAGGCAGCAGGAGGAGAGGCGGAGGCGCGGCACGCACCCCGCGGCGGCGAGGAGGGCGGAGCAGACCCGAGTCACGTCGGTCGCGCGGCGGCGCGGGAGCAGCGGAGCGCGGGCGCGCGGCAGCGGGAGCGGAGGCGACAGAGCCCTGTCTGCGCGGGCCTGCGAGCGAGGAGAGGGCGAGGCGAGGCGGAGGCGGCAGAGCGGGACGTGATGGAGGGCCAGACGAGACTCAAGCGCGCGCGCACGTCGAGCCTCGACGTGCGGCCGCTCAAGGAGCTCGAGCGCCCCGAAGAGGAGGACCTCGAGCAGCGCCAAGAGGACCTCCAGCAGCAGCAGCAGCAGCAGCAGCAGCAAGCTCACCGGACGCTCGGAAGCGATCACCGCCATGAGAGGACTCCGCTGCAACAGCAACAGCAACGGCAAGAGCAACAGCAGCGGCGGTCGGCGACCTCGACCAGCAGGCCGTGCGCCAAAAAGATCAAGCGCGT
This sequence comes from Aurantiochytrium sp. KH105, assembly GCA_003116975.1. Taxonomy (NCBI): domain Eukaryota; class Bigyra; order Thraustochytrida; family Thraustochytriidae; genus Aurantiochytrium; species Aurantiochytrium sp. KH105. The sequence continues at coordinate 49,266 of BGKB01000062.1, read as the reverse complement.
GGGCTCCGTCGTCGACACCGCCGTCCCGCCACCGGCGCTCCCGCCCCTTCTTGGACTCGGGAGCTGCTCGTCTGACGGTACACGGTCCATCACAAGCAGCACCGCCTCCGTCATGAGCGATGCCGACGAGTACTGCTTCATCTGCATGAACGGATTCTCCGCGCGCCGCCCTCGCACGCCCATTCCCTGCGCCAACAAGTGCAACCAACATCCCGTGCACGCAAAATGCATCTACGAATGGAGGGAATGCAAATCCGGACGCGAACACAGCTCGTGCCCCCTCTGTCGCGGACGCCTTGGCGAGATCGCCTACGTCCCGCGAGACAGAATCGGCTCGCATCGATTCCGCAACAGTCTCGACGCACGCAAGGCCTTTCTCACTGCACCCGTACCGCAAACTGCCGGCGTCGTTCGCTGCTACGTTCGCGCATTCTGCGCACAGGGAGCGTCCACACGCTACGAGCTCTTTTTGCAGGCGCCCACAACCCTGCGCTACCCGCTGGGTCCGCTGCCCTCCATGGACGAACCCAAATATGGCGACCAAATCCTCGCCATCTCCCACAAACGGCCCGAGGTTGACGACATCAGCGATGCACAATCTCACGGGCCCACAAGCCTTGACGAACTTACCGCACAGCTCGACATCTCCATGGACGTCTCGGCGCCGCTCGGAACTACGCTCGACCGTTGCTCGGATGCCTATTTGGGCCATGTCGCCAGCTCCTTCCGCGGGCTTGAGCACACCATCTACGGTCCCGACGACCAGGTCGAGGTTGGCGCTGTGCGCTACACGCAAAACAGGCTCGGCCGCGCCGTGGGGCCGCGCCGCATCCATGTTTGCTTTCCCAGCCTGGAGCGTGCACAAAGCTCGCGCGATGCTCTTGCGTCGCGCTCCCGGAACAATCAAGATGCCGACCGAGACGCGGAGAACGCTCTCGACGCCATCGTTCCTCACCCGGAAAGGTCTCTGCGCTCCTCCTCCCCAAAGGAGCAATCACCTGTTCGCAGCACCGACGCTGACGCTTACGCTGACGCGCCTGGCTCTGCTACCCGCCATGACAACCTTCACAACAACAATTACCATGATCAACGACAGCAAAACGATGACATCAGTGACGAGGACGAAAAGCAAGTTGATGAGGACATGGACATCGAGAACGACGACGACAACGATGAAGAAGATGAAGAAGATGATGATGATGACGACGACGACCATGATGATGACGATGATGAACAACAACAACAACAAGAGGAAAACGAAAACAGCCACGGCAACCGCCCCGAGGACGATTCCGGCCTTGATGGTGTGCACGCGGTGGTGGCTGGCGAAGATGAGATGCCTCTCCTTTCGCCCATCCTCCCGCCCTCGCCACTGCGGCGGCGGCGAACCTCCGCGTCCCGTTCCACTCGCAGCAAGCGCAATCGCGAGCAGAGGCCGAACTGGAACACTCGCGTCCATCTCCCTACCCATGACGACGAGCGCCTTAGCGCATCGCTGCGCCGTGCCGCCGCCGAGAACACCATGTCCCCGGCTCATCACCAGCAAAAGCTCATCTTTGGCGCCAACAAGACGCCATACTGGCTTCCCACCATCAGTGCCTTCTCACTCGATTTCTGCGGCCGCGTTACGCTTCCTTCGAACAAAAACTTTCAGCTCATGGTCAACGGCAGCTCCGACGTCGCTTTGCAGTTTGGCAAGGTCGCCGAGAGCCCCGAGGCCGAGCTCTTCACTCTCGATGTTTCCTGGCCGCTCTCTCCGCTCCAAGCCTTTGGCGTCGCGCTATCGGCCTGCGATCGCAAGCTGCTCTGCTCGCCGATTTGAACAATACAACAAAATCTTGCCGACAAACCAAAAAAATAAAAAAGGTACCACAATGCCTGGCCATGGTGGAAGCAAGCAAGCGAGCGAGCGCGAGCGCGCACGATTTCTTCACCTTCTTTTCTTTATCTTTGTTCGTTGTCTGTATTCAATCAACTTCCTTTTCTATTGCGATCATGTCCTCCAAAACAAAAAACAAACAAGCAAAAGACCAAAAGCAAAGACATGCGCACTGCGAGAAACACAATTTGACAATACATACGACCTCGCAACATGGCAAAAAGTCAAAGAGAACGTTTACTTTATACTCTATAATTTACAACTCATTTTCACAGCCGGCCCAAGCAATTTTAAATCCGAGCCTAGTTTTCACAGGACAGGTGAGCGACTCTATGCTGGCGATGGACCCGGGGCATGCCGCGGCCACGTAATAGCTGCGCTTTCGAAACATGCTCGACAATGACGCACGGGAGAAAGATATCCAAGCTGCGGGATGGGCTTGCTATTGTTGGCTGGCGCGCACGATTTACAAACCACGCGTCCGCACTTGCGACAATGATGCTTTCGCAAAATCATTGTGAATGTGCGCCCGCAAAGCATACAGATCGGGGCGAGCTCGTCAGGTACCCAAGGGCGCTGCTCCTCCGTGTCCCTAGAGCTTGCCTCACGCTCAAGCGCCCGCGTCGCAAATCGCTCCTGTAAATCGAGAACCTCGATCGTTTCCTCGGCACTCAGCTCCTCGACTTGAGCAGTTGCGGCAGAGGAAGAGGAAGCACTCGCCGTGTCGTCCCGCGACGCAGATTCCGCATCTGCACCAGTGATCGCCGCTGTTGACGACTCCGAATAAGCTTCGCGTCGCCGCGCGAGCAGCTTTCGCAACTTGGCCGCGGTCAAGCTCAGATATCGCGGGATCGTTTCTGACGCGTCGCCATGCAGCGCAAAAAACTCATTGACAAAGGCATTCGACGACACCATCATACTTGCCACCTCGACGTCCTTCCACGCGTCCAGGTCCAACGACCGCACAAAGGACACTTGCACGCCGAGCGCGCGGTGTTTGCCGGCATCCTCCAGGCAGAGTAACGTCCCATACGTTACCGACGCCCACATCGGGTTCTCCGCGCCGCAGTCCACGCACGCTCCATTTCCCTCGCGCTTCACGATCGCCTGCAGCTGGTCCACGTCTAGCGCGCGCCGCGACATCCTCGCCCGCGTCCGAGTCGCCTCTCGCCCTCGTCGCGTTCGAGTTCTGCCACGCCCGACGCCGCAAATGCTTTTTGACGCCGCGTACAAGTCCGCAAACGGTCACCCGCAAATGGGCTATCCGCCTCTTGCAAGTGCGCTTTCGCCATTGCTGATCGCGACAGCCAGAAAGCACGAACGATTTCGGACGGTCGTTAGGCTGGCCAGTTCAACAACATCGGAGGCGAGGCGAGGCGAGGCGACACGAGGCAAGGGGAGGCGCGACGAGACGCAACGAGACGCCTGGGCTGGAGGCGCGCGTGCTATCGCGACCGGCAAAAAGCTTCGTGATATCCTGCACCGCATCGTACCGCATCGAAACTTTCGCGGCGGACCTTTGCGCAACAGGAGAAGCCAACCATGGACGCCAAAATCGTGGACTCCCCGCTCGTCGTGGTCGACGAACACTTTGTAGCCAGTGCAAAGGCAAAAGGCGGAGACGTAGCAGTCCTCAAACAGGAAGGAGCCCAGGACTCATGGGGTGCCGCGAAGATTCTGAGCGAGGAAACTCTCTTCTCCAAACAAGCACTCGAGTCCATCCCTTGGCTCACACGCGACGGCCTTCGCGCAGGGACACTACACCATGGCATGCTTGTGCGATACAGGGCCATGGTCCAGGACACCTTTGATCCGGAGTACTACGACTGCGTCGTTCGTGATGGCGACAGCGGCTCGCTTAAGACGCTCAAGTATCGCGAGTTCGATCATGACGTTGCATCCAACCGTGCAGCAGCGCCAAGTGCCCAGGACATTGCCGGTCTCTCCGAGCGGCTTCCCTTGTATTGTGTGCCTGTCCCCGGCGAGTCGGCCTGGGCACGGGAGGCCCGACTTGCAGCAGGACCCGCTCGCTCGCCCCCGAAAGCATCCAATGCCGACAGCATGCATCCCGCTGCGCGAGCCCATCGCAAGCGCGTCGCGCTTCAAGACCCAGCTCGTGACGACACTGCCGTCGAAAAGCGCCCTCTGCTCGGTGAACCAGAGACAAGCCCACAACCAGCATCCTCGACAGCGGCAGCCGCCTCGGCACACAAGCTTGCGCTTGAGCTTGACGTGAACAACGTTGGCGATATGCCTTGCATCGTGAAAATGTATGATGCTGCCATGGAAGGGATCAAGGTGAGTCAGATGATCGAGGTCGTCGGCGTCCTCGCGCAATGTCCTGATTCTTCCATCGGGTCCGACGCAGAAAGCGACGAGGCCGCAGCCGTTGCGGACGATTTTATGCGTCTCGAAATCGCAGCACGACGGCCCCCTAGCAGCCTTGTGCCTCGCATTCATTGCATTGCGCATCGCTCCGGCCCGACTCTCTCTCTTTCCATTGACGCTTCTCCCAAGGCGAGTTCATCGAAATCGACGACCGCAGAGACAACTCGCGTTCGCGAAGCCCTGCTTTCTCGCATTGCCACCGCGATTGGTGGCGACCGTCTCGCTGCAGAGTACGTTCTTCTCTGGATGCTTTCCTCCACGGTGCGAGCCGGCGAGGGTGCTTCAGCTCGGCCCGTTGGAAAGCTCGCACTCGCGCTCGCCAAGATCCCTGAAAACAGCACGATCCCCAAGGCCCTGCACAATGTCCTTGCCAACGTCTTGCCGCGTTCGCACTACCTGGAGCTTGCTGTGGCCGATCTTTCCTCCAAGAGCCTCTTTCCTAAAAAGGACTACGAAACGAACCGCCTCTGCGCAGGCCAGCTCCAGCTCTGTGACGGAACTCCAATCATCGTCAACGAAACCGCCTTGCAGGAAGGTGTACTTAATGATCAAGGCGTACGCAACGTGCAGGCGCTGCAGCAGCTTGTTCAACAACAGAAACTCCACTACGACTTTCAATACTTTGCCTGCGATTGGGACGTTGACACGCCAGTGCTTGTGGCTACGTCCAACCGCACAGCCATTGTGGAGGGCGCAGACTGTGTACTTGCACTCGAGCAGGATCGCGCAGCCCCAACTTCGATTGCCAGTCAGCATGGAGAAGTTGCCCCTGTATCGGATCAGGTCTTGCGGAAGTTCGTTGCGGATACACGCTTACGCGTGGCCGGTCCAAACGCGGACTTCACCGTGTCGCAAGATCTGGCGACCCAAATTGAGCAAACCTATGTTGCAGCACGTCAAAGAGACGGCAAGAGCGTCAAAGCCGAGACGCTTGACCTCTGGCTCACGCTCGCAAAGCTCTGGGAAAAATCGCACGGCCGGGATGAGCTCACAAAGGACGGCTGGAAGGCCATTCTCGACATGGAACAAGCGCGCTCTGCCGCAAATCTTGCAAAAAAGTGAGCACGTCCGAAATCGGATTCGGGTTGCACACCCAGCATCCAGGAAGAGGGGAGGGAGAAGGTCAAGAGCCAAGCTTTGTTATCGTCATTATTGTACAGCGTCAAGGGAGCGAGCAGCTCTAATTCTGACGGTGCGAGCGCCCAGGGTCTCTGGCAACGAAAAGGCAGCCGCCGCCCCGCAAAGCATGGACGCCGCAGCCGATAAGAGCACTGTCGCCACGTGCGCGGCGTCCCCTGCGCCACTCGCTCCAGACGCCAGGACAAAGCCATTGTACACGTTTGCGACGACGCTGCCCACACGCCCGCAAGCTGTGCCAAGCCCAATACCCGACGCCCGAAGTGAGGCAGGAAACGATTCCGTCGAGAACACGTCAAAGGCGTTCCACGTGCATGCTGCAAAGCAGTTGAAAAGGCCGGCAAAGATCTTGACGTACACTCGGTTCGACGTGTTGAGCGCAAACATGAGGGCAGACACGCAAGCGAGTCCCATGGCCCCGGCCGTCGTTGCGCGACGCCCGAGGCGGTCCACCAAAAGTGTGGCACCGAGAAGTCCGGGAATCGTGGCCAGAGTGTAGAAGACAGACGTAATGTAAGGATCAGAAAAGTGTATCTTGAGAAAGAGGTCGGAAATCCATGATGAGATCCCATAGTGCGCGAAACTCAAAAAAAAGTAAATACTTGACACGAGCATTGTGGTGCGTCGAGTGCTCCTGTGCTCAAACAGCTTTTTCAAGTTCACAAAGAGCGCAAGGGCACCCGAAATGCGATGCATCTGCATGCGCTCAGCTTCTCCGTTCTTGCACGTGACCGCGGCGATCTCGATATGATCACGGAGGGTTTCCACTTCAGCAGTTTCGAGATCCCTTCGTGACTCCAAAAAGCGAAGAAGAACCTTGCCGGCCTGGTGACTACGTCCATTTGACCAGAGAAAGACGGGAGACTCTTCGAGTTTGCATAAAGATAAGCACGCAGCCAAGGTTCCCGGGAGCGCCACCATGGCAGCAAAATAGGGCCAGCGATCTTCACCCCCTTGACCATGTAAAAAGAGGTACGCACACAAGCTTGTGTACATGACACCTGCAGACCAAAAGGATGCGACGACATTGATAAAGAGCGACCTTGTCTTTTCGGGTCCGAGTTCCGATGCCAGGGCGAACACCGTTGGCACCGACCCGCCCACGCCAAGGCCGCCGATGAGACGAAAGAAGACAAGCCAGCCAATTTGTATCCTACCAGGTAGCAGCGGTGTGAGCGCCGACACCATCGCGGCGCATGCATTGACCGCTAGCGAGAGCGTGAGGAGCGGCTTGCGGCCAAAGCGATCCCCCATGGCCCCGCTCACGAGGCCTCCGATCAGCATGCCGGCAAAGACAGCCGATGTCAGAAGTGCGCTCCATCCTGGCATTTCGTCGATGCGCTCTCCGCTCACGGGGTCTCGGAACACCGTGACTATGTAGCCAATCGCAAGCACCTCCACGGCGTCTGCGGCGTTGGCGAGGCCGAGGATGCCCACGCACATCCAGTGCAGAGGCGTCGTTCCCACGCGATCGACAAGCTCGACAAGCTCGTCTTCCTCGTCGCCATTGTCTCCATTTCCACCTTGCGCCTCATCGCCGTGCCAGCCAATCTCCGCGACGGCAAGAGCGCTTTCTCCACGGCCCTCGGCCCCCTGTCGCGCGACGTCGTGGCCAACGTCGCGACCAGGCTGTTCAGGCTCTCGCGAGAGTAGGTGCACGTCTTCGTTGTGCATTGTCGCTAGCTTTTCTCCTGCCTTCCTTCCCCTCGCTCGCCCGCTCGCTCGCCCGCTCGCTCGCTCGCCTGCGCCAGCGTCTGCCGGCCCCGCTCCGCCGAGCGCGTCTCGCGCTCTGTGCCCGGTCTGCCAAAGCGAGGTCCTCTGGGACTAGTTTCCGCTTTGCTGCGACGGCCTCCTCTGCTCGGCGACCGCGACCCCGCCTCGGCGAGAGCAGGCGAGACCCCGAGCGGGGGCGGAGGCCGCGCGCTGACAGAGGGTATCTTTCGATCTTTCTCTCGCTCGCATTTGGTCCACTCGCTCGCTCGGCAATTCCTCTCGGCGGGACTCTCGGCATTACGGCGCATCAAGGTGGGCCCGCGGAAAACCCATGTCATCAGCCTTCAGCTGGATGGGAGGGGGAATTCTCGTGCATGGATTATCGTTGCGTGCTCTTCTTCTTTGCGAGCAGAATTACTGCACGCAAATTGTCGATTCAAGGACACCGACGAGCAACGCGACTCGTGGTAATTGGTGAGAAAAAAGAAGCTTGTTGAGGGAATGCTTGCTCGTCCTCTTCTCCATCAAATCGAGAGTGATTGATTGGGAAGGAAAGGGGAACAAGACACATCATCATCTGTATGCAGAGAAGCAAACGCTGGCAGCAATATGAGATGCGATCGGCCGGTGGACAAAATAGACCTCACGCTGCCTTTCACGCAGAAATTTGTTCCTGAGCTTGAACCGCTTTACAAATGAACAGCGTAGTGCAATGCATTGTACTTGCTGAAGCGATCTCGCTCTCCTCCAGCTATCGGGACCCAATTTTTGCAATTTCGACGTTCTTCAAAACTTCAATGACGTGAAGAGAAGGCGAGATAGCCTTTGCCGTATGGCCTTTTCTTCTCGCTCGCGACCAGAACAAGAGCGGCAAAACGAGAGATAAACGAACGCATCGAGCCAATGGTAGTCTAGTGCAACGGCTTCACGTTGGAATCGTCCCGTGCAGTGGCCGCTGGAATGTCCTAGCTTGACTTGACTCCTTGCGCCTGTTGATACCTCTACTTTTGTCTTCCATGACATTGGCATGCGCTAGCGATCGCACCTCTCCTGCTGCTCTCCACCTGAGCTCCTGCGGCATTCTACTCCAAGCGTCTCACCCCAAGCAAGTTTCCAAAGCAGTCGCCACGAAAATCTTCCTGCGTGCCGCCCGGAGCTACGCCGAGGAATCTTGAAAGATGACTCCGCTGCAGATCGCGGGTCGTTTGTTGCTGCTGCAGCTGATGGTGACGCATTTTGTGAACCACCTCGCCCTGGGCCTCCGCGTCTCGCGCGGCGGCAGCAGTTTCATTCGCTGCTGCAGGCGTGCAGCGGCAGAGGCCGCGGCGTGGCACGCAGCTCAGATGCGAGCGGCGGCGGGTGCTGGCCGTCATCAATTCGGCACGGCGTCGGGCGAAGGAAGGCACCGAAAGCGGGCGGTTCAGTCGGAGCGGCGTTGAGCAGCAGGCACAAAGAACTTGGCAGAAACCTCGGCCGGCCTTTGCAGCGCCTCGCCGTGCCGTGCCATCGCGGTTGGGCTTGCTCTCCGCGCAGCTGCAGCTGGTGACGTCGAGCTCGTGCGCTGTGCAGATCGAGAGCAATCGCCCAACCTGCGTGCGAGCAGGACTGCAAAGCAAAACAGGACTGCCAAACTGCTTGCTCGCCTGGCTGCCTGGCTGCCTGACTGTGCGTAAGAGAAGATGGCGACGCGGCTCGAGGCGCGACAAGAAGACGATGGCACTGTGAACGTCGTGGACAGGACCTCTGGCAAGGTGGAGGGCAGCTTTGAGCCGGCGCCAAGGCGCAAGAAAATGTGGAACGAGGAGAGAGCGGCTTTCCTGGCGGCGCAATTGCGCTTCAGGGACGATGACGTCGTATTGGCGACCTTTCCGAAATGCGGCACCACCGTTGCGGAGCAGATGATTCTGCTCTTGCTCAACAATTGCGACACCTCGGTGCTTAATCCAGGCGTGAAAAATATCTATAACAGCGAGACTGGCTTTGGCAAGGTTTGGCCCGAAGTCAACGTATTCCCTGCCGAGGACATTGAAAAGGAGCGTGCCGATCGCATCGCAAACCGAGGACCCGACGCGAAGCCGGGCGAAAGTGAACCGTTTCTCACGCCGGAAGACTTTGACAAGATTCCGGGCCGCCGGGTGCTCAAGTCCCACTTCAATGCCGATGATGTGTTCAGATACTTTCCTCATCTTGCCGAGTCCAAAGCGAAGCTCATTACTGTGTCCCGAGACCCCCTGGATGCCTGCGTGTCTACCTATTGTCATTTGTACGAGGGTCAGCGTAACTACAAGCCCAAGCCTACGATGGAGGAATTCGTTCCCATCTTTCTCGGCGGTGCGTCCTGGGATCTCTATCTGCAGCCCTATGGCCGCCTCAGCGATGCCATCACCTCGTTCGAGGCTCTCCACAAGCGCGACCCGGAGCGCGCACTCTTACTCACCTATGATGAAATCGTGCGCGACCCTGTCCAAGTGGCCTTTAGAATTGCCAAGCACCTCAACGTGGAGTGCTCGCAGGACCTGGCAGATAGGGTTGCCGAGGCCACGCGATTTGGCAAGATGAAGGCCCAATCCGGCGATGCTGTTCACTTCCGGCAGGGCAAGGTTGGCGGCGACAATACGGCAAAGTTTGCAGAGTATCCTGGACTCGCAACATCCCTCCGTGAACAGCACGCCAAGCAGTTGGAGGAGAATCGCGCCAAGTTCCAGTAGATCTTTGTGCGGTGGCAAGAGCACAGAAACTAGACCAACACGTGTTCACCAAAGCCTTTCGCACGCATATTGCTAAAGAAAAATAGAAAAACTAAAGTTGTGATAGATTCAGAGGATCGCACAGTTGCTTGCCTGCTCGCAGTATTCGCTCGAACGGGAGCCAACTGTGCGCTCGCTTTCAGAGCCAGCGTCGTCTTTGTCGGCGTCTTGCTCCTTTTCGCTGTTCTCGGCTTGATGCTGCGTCGGCGTTCCAGGCCACGCCGCAGGTGGATTTTCATGACTGTGCGAATCGTCCATTACATTCCGCTCGGCTGCATAATTCACGCACTCGAACGAGTTTGGCGGGGCACCTAGGAAGCTTCCATAGTCAGATGCTGACGGTTGCCGCGAGCTTGGTCGCAACACCACGCCAGCTGTACCCGCTCCAAAGTCCCCATCCAAAACGGGACACGACGCCATGTCGTCTCTCATTGCTGATGGCTGCGTTTCGCTCTGTACAGACGCTTGTGTGGACTGAGATGTGCTATGCTCACTCAAACTTGCACCTTGTGTCTCGAACGGGTCCGTCCGCTCAGCCTGCACGTGCAGCTGCGTCTGCTGCTGCGATGGAAAAGAATCATCGAGCTCTTCTGCGGCACGTTGCCCGCTCGGACTTCTAGCCCGTTCAGACGCAAGCGTTTCTTTCGTTCGTCCTTGTTCTCCGTGTTGGTCAACACATTTCTGCTCCTCTTCCTCCTCGCCGTCATCATGTTCGTCCTCTTCGTTCATCTCGGGAATGGTCGGAGCGCAAGGCATCTGACTCGGCCGTGTTGGCGGCGGCTGCAGTTGCACGACCTCAGGAGACTCTTGTGGTTGTTGTTGTTGTTGCTGCTGCTGCTGCCCCTGCTGCCCTTGCTGCTCTGCATCTCGTTGTGAAAGCGGCGATGGTGGGGAAGGTGACGGCGATGGTGATGGCGACGAGGAGGATTTGCTCTTGCTCTTGAAAAGACGACTTTTCCCGCTCGGAGAGGAAGCGGTCAAGGATGCGGGCGACGAGGCCGATGCCGAGCGTCGACGCCCAAATGAAGCTGTGATTGCTCGTTTGGCCCGCTGCTTGAACGAGGCGCCGAGAGTTTTAGGCTTGCGGGCGGTGCTCTTTGATGAGGCGCTGCGAAGCTGCTCGCCGTTCCGTGACGCGGCATCTTCTTCGCGCACGGCCGCCCGGAGAGTGCTCACCTCAAGCGGGGGCGGGAGATCATCGCTCTCATCATCCTCGGGCGGCTGCCAGTCTTCGTGTGCTGCTTCGTTCTCGTTCACGTTCTCATTCTCATACGAGGCCGTGGGTGACGAATCCACAGACGCCGTGCGATTTTGGTCCACAGATGATGTTTTTGCAGGGACTGGCAAGTCTTCCTCTTCAGCAGTGCTGGACGAGGAAGACGAGGACTCTGACAATGCCGCTGCCGGTCTGCACTCGTCTTTGGATACTGCTGCAGACGAAGGTGAAGAAGAAGAAGAAGAAGAAGGAGAAGAAGAAGAGGTAGACTCTTTCGCGGGCTGTTCGAACATGATGGGCTTGCCCGTGGCGGCATCGCAAAAGATGCCCATGCCAAGGTCACTCAAACGCGCGAGAACCTTCGAAGAGGTATCTGCACTAGCATAAGCAACGAGGCCCTCTGAGGCACTAAGCTTGACTGTAGCGCGAGTCCACTTGGCAGCGTCTGGAGCAAGTTTCTTGGCTTTCGCCTTGCCGGTCTTGCTTGCTTTCTTTTGCAGACAAAGGAAGACAATGCTCTCGTGCTCTGTCTTGTGTGTCTGCTCAAACGCCTCAATATCCATCTGGGCCTGTATGGCGGCATACATGTCCACGCGCTGGGCCTCCCGAAGAACATCTTTGAGACGAACAAGCTCGAGAGCGTTCGCGAGTGCCTTGATCCATTGTCGCTTATCTGCAGCCTGCTCACAACACGCCACGACGATGCTCTTGTGCAGCTGCTGCAGCTCCTTCTTTTGCGTTTTGGAGGTTGCTTTGGGGTTCTTGACGAGCTCAATGCTAAACGCGTTTGGATGCGTGACAGTAGGCTCCATCGCGGACTCTTCGATGGGTCCTGGCGCCGGCTGGTCGTCAGCAAAATCGTCCTCGCGCGTTGTACAGTCTTCCTCCTCGCCAGGGGCTGCAGAGGCACTTGTGGCTGCTGCAGCCGCGGTTGAAGAGCGATTGGCACGGGGTTTTGTTGGACGACGCCGGCGCGCGTTGACGCGAGGCCGGGACATGACAGCGTCATTCGTCATCCCTTGCTTGGACGCGGGCGATGATGCTGGCTTGGCTGGGTCGTGCTCTTTGCAAAAGAGCAGACCGGCACTTGAATCAATGATGGCGCTCTCTGCGGAGAGAGTACATGCACATTTCGAGCAGTACATGCAGTCAGTATGGACACTGGCGCCAGAGGGCAGTTCAACTTGATCGCTACTATCCATCCGTTTCTCGCAGACAAGACAGGTTGCCTCGCTGACATTCCGCATTTCCACCTTTCCTTGAAGTTTCTGTTGAAGTCGCTCTCGCGCCTGTGCTTCCGTCATCATGCCGCCACCGAGAGACGCACCCCCGGGAAGGCCCTGCAGCAAGCTTTGCAGGCCCGACACGCGACCTGGGCCAGCCGCCCCACCCGCGCCCCGAGAGGGACCTCGATTCTCCTTGTCATGATCGGACGGCGCGGCCACGCCAGCAGCCTCGCAAATCATTTTGATCCATGACGAGCGAGCTTCCTCACTTTTTGCCGAGAATTGCAAGGGTGAACCATCACCTGCATCGAGCTCAAAGACGTTCTTTCGCAGCCCAAATTGCACCTTTTTCACCACGACACGCGGGCCGAGCGCGACTTTTTCCTGGGGTGAAGTCTCGTCGCTGCCGGCGAACCAGCACAAGCTCTCTGCCTCGGTCTTGGCAAAGCCTTCTTGCCAGCGACCTTCGTTGCTCTTTAGAGCGAGCGGCTCCATCTTCACGAGCGTCCAACGCCTACGTTGACAGGACCAGGCTCAGCCCAGCCTTGGGCTCTATGCGCGCGCACGAAAGGACGTGTCGCAGCACTTGCGCCTGCTCCGCTCTCAACTCGACTCGACACGACAGCACGACAACACAACGAGCTTGTGCCTTGCGCGACTGCGGCTCCACGCAGACTTTCTGCTGCAGAGCTCGAGGCGCCGGGCTGGGACCGGGCCTTGCCTTGCCTTGCCTTGCCTTGCCTCGCGCAGCTAGGCAGCCCCGTCGTCGGCTCGTAGCGGGGCAGCCAAAGCCAGCGGCGCCCCGCGCGCAGGCGGACCATCGTCGACGCCCTTTCGCCTCAGACGCCGGGCTGGGTTGGCCCATCCCATCCATCTCTGGCTCTGACGCCTTCCGCGACGCGCTCTCCCGCCCGCCCGCGCGCGCTGTGCGGGCTCGGCTCGACTCCCGGTTTGGCGCGACCCGGCCCGCTCTGCTCGCAGCACATCCACGTTGCCACCTTGCTCGCTGTCTGTCAACCTTGGCACGGGCCGCGGCTCTCGTTCGTGAGGCAAGACGGACATTGGTGACCGACCTCTTCTTCTTCTTCTTCTTCTTCTTCTTCTTCTTCTTCGTTTCTTGAGCTCGTATGGATGCCGCCGGGAAAAGAGAAAGCCCAGCGAGCAGGACGAAAGGCGTCAGGGCCACGTGGGTTGTGATAAGGCGTCCTTCCACGGGCTCTCACATGAGTTCATCGATCATGGACTGCTTGGACTGTTTCTGCTTGAGCCTGGTCTTGAGCTCGTTGAGGATCGGGTCCTCGTTCGTCAGCTGCATCAGGTAGCTGGGATGCGCATTTTGGAGCGTATTTTGGCGGTCCTTCATCGAGTTGTACTGAGCATTATCTGGGCGATTGTCTTGTTGCTGGTGTTGGTGCTGTTGGTGCTGTTGTGGCTGCTGATGCTGGCTACGTTGGCCGAAGATGCCTGCGACCACGCTCGCAGGTGCCGTGGCAATACTGCGCACCGAAGGCGTGCGCGAGGATTGAGCAGCATTGAGTGCGGCTGTGGCAGTGTCGTACATGCCTTGGCCTTTCGGACTCGAGCCAGAGCTCGAGATGCCGCGCGAAATGTACATTGCTTGCTCGAGGTTGCGCAGCCACGCGTCACGCTCGGCGATGCTGCCAACACGAAAGACCCATTTGGAGGGCTTGGACATAAGACTCCCAGAAAACGGGTTCGGATCGTCATCCGTCTGGGTGCTGAAGCCAAACATGCGGCTGTCGTGAGACTCAATCACACCCGAAACGCCCACACATTTGACATCAACGTAGCAGCGAAGCTTGAAGCGGTTCTTGGAGAGAATGTTCTGATGCCTCTCTGTGAGAAGCAGCACCGAGTTCATCAGAAAGCACTCGTACGGCGCCCCCGCGTCACCGGTCTTGAGAGCCTTGAGGATAAGCCCTTTGCCTGCCTGGACAATGTGCACGACGCCAATCTTCATGAGCTGCGTGGTGTCCTTGCGAAGAATATTATCCACAGTGGCATGGACTTTCTCGTTGGGGTAGCGCAGACCATTGCGCAGATCCTGCAAGGTGAGTGAAAGGTCGGAAGGATTAGCATCGTCTTGCAGAGAGTTAACTTCTGTGGTCACCTCGATGAGACGCTCCTGACATTGTAAAATAGCATCCTTGCTAGCGTCGTCCGCGGCATACTTGTGCACCTCGCGAACAAGAAGTGGGTACCTGCACACATGTTGCACAGGCTTGATCAGATACGAAGAGAGATTCAACTTGTTCGCCTTGGGGTTTTGCTCGAGCTCATAAATCTTTTCGGGGAAGCCTTTGACTTGTCTCGTCCAAATGTCATACAAACGTAAGGCGTCGTTGTAGTTGCGAATATACACCGAGGACATTTTAAGCTTGCCCGCCATTGTCTCCAGCGCGTGACAAACTTGCACAGACCAGTCGCCCAAGAGTTTCAAGAAATGTTGTAAATCGTCCTCTGAGAGTGAGGCTTCGTCCTCGAGCACATTTTCATCGTGCCAGGCTTGAATCGCATCGAGCTCCTCCGCCAGAGTACACATTTCCGAGGTGTTATTCTTCAGTTTGCCCATGGGCGCACCGACAGATTGCCGGCGATTGTGCTCGCGTTTGCTGCTCCCTGAAGCACTTCGAGGCGAGCTTTTGTCCGGAAAGCGCAGCAGTCTCTTCCACGTTGCACGCGAGGCGTCAGCCAGGCCATGCAAAATATCCTCGTGGCACTGCCAGATGCGTTGCCAGCTCGGGAAAAGTGAACCTACGTACTCTTCCCCAAAGGCATCGAGAATGCCCTCGATGTAAACCTCGTAGCATATTTGCAGCGAGAGAACATACTTGAATTCGTTCGTGACCAGCTCCAGAAGCGCCAGAAAGAGTCGATTAGCGTTGCGCCACCGCTTATGCATGACCTTGGCCGCTTCCGAGGCCGCCTCGGCTGCGCTTCGGTTCTCTTCAGACCCCGCGCCAAGCCCGGAGCTCTCTGCAGCTTCGAGTTCGTCGTCGCCCTCCATCCAGTACGGATCGGGAACAGGCTGAACAAAGTCGGCAGGAAACTTGCCCGGCTCCCCGACGGAACGTCCACGACTTTGATCAAAGATACTGCCCTCCCACCATCCATTGTCCCCGCGCTGAGAGATTTCAATCACGTCATCGTACTCGACCTTGAGATAAATGCTCTGCTCGTCGCTCTCACTCGCATAACCCTGCTCCCACGGGTCAAAGGGGTCCAACACGCGCGCGTACTTGTACGACTTGCGCAGCTCTTGGAGTTTTTCTTGCCGCGCGCGCTCCTCATCGTCTTCCGCATCCGCAGGGTCCTCTCCCTCTGAGCTCGCAGACGTTTGTGCGTCATCCTCCTCGATGGGATTCCGACCAGAAGTACCCGGGGCCGAATGGTCTGCCGACATGGTTCGTTGAAAGATGGACTTGCCTTGTTCTGCGAGCTGATGTCTCTCTTCCTGTGAGATCTGGCTCGAGTTCCCATCGTGATTTGCGTTTTGACGAGTCGCCTTGGAAGCCTCTGCTGCTGACCGCGTGCGTTCGGGGGAGGGAACGCGGTTCGGGGACTGCGATCGGTTTCGCCTCTGGCGTTCTTGGGAAGACGTACGCTCGAGGGAGCGTCGAGATCCCGCTGACGCGGACATTGTCGGTGCTGGCGGCCGACTGGATCGGTTGCTGAGCGATCGTCTCACACTGCCATTTTCCGATTTCCCATCTGACGAAGCGACACCACGATTGGGGACGGGCGGCGGCGCAGGATGACTTAATGGCGGACGTAGGTAGTTTGCCGAGTTTGGTCGAGATTTGGGCTTCTCACGAGGATGTTCACGATGCGCGAATGATTGCGTGTGACCGATGTGGCTCGGAGACGACAACTCGGTGAGCGCCGGCGACGCGTGTGAGACATGGCCGCCATTTCTTGTTCTTTGCGGAACAGGAGGACGCTTCGGCCTAGAGGTGCCGTTACTGGGCAACGAATCGGGCGTGAACGTGTCCGAGTCTTCTCGTTCGACGGTCCCGGCACGCAGAGAGGGATCCTTGGGGCGTCTGCGAGGCGGCGGCGGTCGATCGGGTCCTTTTTCGGGTTTGCGTCCGGGTGTCGGCAGAAATTTTGCGCCACTCAGTTCTCTCGTGCTGCCAAGCGTCTGGAGACGAGGCGACGGCACAGGAGGCGGTGGTCTGCTCGCAGAGTGGCGCTTCGACGATGGCGATCTTTGCAGCGACCCTCGTGACGACGGTACAGGAGGGGCGGGTCGACTGCCACTACTGCTCGTGGTGGCGGACGGCGAGCTTGAAGATTTGTCTGACGTCAAAGACCGCGTCGATCCCGCGGGCACAGAAGACGCTGTCCGCGTGGGTGGCGTTCGCTGCGGCGTCCTGGGTCCTTGCGATCGCGATTGAGGTCGCGGGGCCACGGGTGGCTTGGTGGACTTCGCAGCGTCTGCTTGCAACCCGCCAGCGCTCTCCGCGTGGGCCATTGCGCCGTTGCCATTGGCGCCGTCCTCCCAGCGCCTCCTTTGTGCCAGCTTTTGTTGCAGTTCCGCGTTCATCTTGCACAGAAAACGCGGCGCCTCTGGAGTTTGCGGCGCCCTGGCGGTCTGCGCGGGCGCCTCGCCGTTGCTGCCGGCGCTGCCTTGGCTCTCGTCGCAGCTGCCCGCGCCCGCGCCCGGCCCGTCCGCCCGGCGCGGTCGGCGCCGCGGCCTGGGTCCCGGCGCACGGTCTCCGCCTCGAGTCTGTCGCGTGCGCGCCCGCGGCGCCCGCCCGCTCGCCCGCCCGCCCGCGCGNAGCTGCGCGAGCTGCCACGAGCCGCGCGCGTCTCCCGCGCGCCGCGCCGCGCCGCCCGTGCCTGCGCCAAGCGCCCGAGGTGCTCCGCGCCGCCGCGCAGCCGCGGCCTCGCAAGGGGTTTTGGTGAAGATAAGATGGAGATGAAGATGATACGAGCCGTCGTCGTCCTTCCTGACCACCGTCGCTCCTCGAGCAGGACGAGGACGAGGCCGAGGAGGAGGGCGAGGACGAGCAAGAGGACGAGGAGCAGGAGGAGCAGCAAGAGGGAACTGCGCGGTCATCGGGATGCCGTGTGAGTGTGGACGCGTGGCGGTCGGGAAATGGCGGGCGGGGCTGAGAGAAGACCAGGAGGGAGTTTGGGACTTGGGAAAGCAGCAAGCGACAGCTGCGACACGACTGCGAGCGGAAGGAGAGGCCGAGGAGCAGAGCTAGCTAGCTATAGATAGGGTTGTGTCGAGGTATGTGTGCGAGAAGAACCCGCAAAGATGTAGTGAGTGCCGAGGGGGGCGGTTAGAAGATGTGATCAGGATCAGGATGCTCAAGCTGAGATGAGATTCTCAGATCAGATCAGATCACATTGTGATCATATCATATTGTGATCAAAGCAGACCCAAGACAAAGACAGCGCCAAGGCAGCACAGTCGAAAAAGTGATGAATGCTTGGCATGTTCTGTCCGATGCTCAGCGTCGTCACCGCTGGATCCAAACCCGTCGCTGTTCTACCACCCGCTGCCGCTGCCAGTAGCAGTAGCTGCTGTAGAGCTCGCCTCGTCTATCTTCCCGAGCACGGTCCACCCACCTCCCGAACCTCTTCGTTTCAGCCGCCACCGAAACGTCGTCGCCCAGCCTCTCTCCCCCGTCAAGCGACGCAGCAAATTCCGCTCCTCCCCCTCGCTGTCCCTCCCTCCCGTGCAAGTACACCAGCTTCCTTCCCCGCCATCCGCGCGGCATCCCCGGCACGCAGCAGCCGGGATGCGAATTGCCAGCGCGCGAGGCCGGATGTGCGCGCGATTTGGGCCTCGCCGTCCCGCTAGAGTCGCACGACCGCGATCCCGCCCCGGCAGTCCCGGTTCGCGGCAGCGGACGCGCGCGCACGCACGCACGCCGCGGCGCGAGGCGAGCGAGGCGAGCGAGGCGAGGCAGGCGAGGCACGTCCGCTCGGGCGAGCAGAGGCGCGTCGGAGCGCGGGACGCGGGGCAGGCGCGGCTCGGGCCGGAGCGCGGGACGCGGCGCGAGCGGACGAAGACGGCGACCATGATGCGCCGCGTGGCCAGGCGCGCGGCGGCGAGCGCGAGCAGGGCGGGCGCGGGGCCAGGGCGGCGCGGGGCGCGAAGCGTGCGCGCGCTGTCCGTGTACGCCGACAAGCGCGGCGAGGCGGCCAAGAGGCTCGAGGAGCTGGTCGAGGTGCAGCAGCGGGACGTGTTCGAAAAGTGGCTCGCAGACCTCGCCGCCACGCCAAAGAGACCCGGCACCGGGCTCGGGGGTGGCACACCCGCGTCGCTGACGCCGGACATGGCGCGGACGTGGCTTCGCGCGGGGTTCGCGACGTTTTTGCTTCACACCGAGGCTCGCATTGCGTCGTACCTTGGGGAAGGCTTTTACACGATCGGACCTTGCGGCGAGGAGCTTGTCGGCGTCCTTGGCCTCCTTGGGCGCCAAAATGACCCGATGGCGCTCCATTACCGCCATGTGGCGGTACAACTCTCGCGCCAGTTTGCAGTTCGCCCCGAGGAAGACGTGCTGCTCGATCGGGCTCGCGCATATGTGTGCTCGAGCCTCGACCCGGTCACCGCAGGTCACCACTGCGCGCTCGGCGGCGGGAATTGCGATTTCTACGTGACTTCAACGCTTGCCTCGCAGTGCCCACCAGCAGTGGGGCGTGCGATGGGAATTCGTCTCGCGCCCCGCCTTCTGGGTGAGGATAAAGCCCGGTTCCCATCTGATGCAGTAAGCATCGTTAGTCTGGGCGACGGCTCCGTCAACAACGCCATGACCCTCTCGGCCATGAATCTTGCCAAATACGCACAGTTCAGAGGCTTCAAGACCCCAGCTCTCATGGTCATTACCAACAACGAGCTCTGCATCTCTCTCAAGGGCCACGGGTATCTTCGACACATGCTCGAATCCTCGGGGATGAAAGTTTTCCAGACCACGGGAGCAGGCGCCGGCCACGTGGACCTCAACGACCTTTGGAAGACGACTGAGGATGCGCTTGGCTACGTCCGGAAGCGAGCGCGGCCAGCTATTCTGTTGCTCGACGGCATCACGCGGCGTTTTGGCCACGCCGCGACGGACCGGCAAGGTAATTACCTCGAAGCGCACGAGATTGAGGCCGCTGCCGCCGCGAATCCCCTCGAGGACGCGTGTCTGCAAGCTCTCGATCTTGGTCTCGTTGACAGTGCTGCCGATCTCGAGGCGTGGTGGAAGGACCTCCGCGGCCAGGTTGAAGACGCCTTTGTGCGCGCAGCGGCTGAACCCAAGATTGAGACTCGCGAACAGGTGCTTGAGAAAACGCAAGCCCCACTTGCCAGTCTTCCCACCGCAAGCAGCGGCAGCAACCATGGACGTAGTGAGGGCGATGCAGAAGCTGGCAGAGCGTCCCGCAAACGCAAGCCTCAGCCGATGCGCACGCACATGAATCAGATCTTTCACGAAGCACTCGCGAGCGACCCAGCCGCCGTTTACATTGGCGAAGACGTTCGTCACGGAGGTTATTACCGTGTCACCGATGACCTCGCCAAAAGCTTTCCGGAGCGAGTCCAGGATGTTCCGCCCGATGAGACGTCCGTCTTTGGCATCGGTCTTGGGTTCACGCAGTCAGGTCTCGCACCGATTGTTGAGATGCCTTATGCCAAGTACCTGGACTGCGCCGCAGATCTTTTCTTCGAGATTGTCATGTCATACTGGTGCTCGGGTGGTGCGCAGCGGGATGGCATGGTTATCCGTCTTCAGGGCTTTGACAAGGGCGTCTTCGGTGGCAACTTTCATACGCACAACACGCTCCACTTGCCTCCCGGACTTGACGTCGTCTGCTTTTCAAACGGCTGGGACTATGTGCGTGGGATGCGCCACGCCTTGTATCAGGCGAAGCACGCCGGTCGTGTGATCATGTCCGTCGATTCGACCGACCTCTTGTACCGCAGGAGCCTGTTCTCTGACGAGGATGCACATTGGCTCCGTGAGTACCCAAGTGCGGACGAACCGATGCTCGGCTTTGAGACTGTCATGGTGTACACGAACGCTCCTGGGACGGCGCCTACGACAGCAGATGTCTCAACAAGTGAGGACGCCGAAAAGGTCTGGGCAAGCGGCACCGAGACGCCAGACCTGCTTATTTTCTCCTACGGAAATGGAGTCCCTACCTCGTTGCGAGCCGCTGCTTCTCTTGCCGCGACAGCTTCAGGCGACAAGGGAGCAGAGCGGCCTCTTGTCGTTGATTGCCCAACGCTCGGGCGACCGACCGAAGGCATGCGCGCTGTCCTGGAACGCTTCCCTCAGATCCCGGTCGTTTTCGCAGACGTATGCAAGCAGGGCCAGCAACCCTTTGCCGGGACCATTACAGCCCTGCAGACGAGTGGGCATCTGAAGAATCGGCCCTGGCAGTGTGCTACCGCTGCACCGACCTATAATCCGCTCGGCAAAACAGTCACCTTTCTCAATGAAGACGATATTATCGAGGCTGCGGCGAGATGCTGCGAGCCGTAATGCTGCTGCCTGGCAAAGTATAAACCGCAAACACAGAGGGGCAGGAAGCAGGAAAGGTCCAGAGTTAGGAACAACATTTTAGTTTTGCTTTCTTTATTCATTCTGAGACGAAGTCTGCGCCACAAATAAACTCACTCAAACTAGTGATGAGCGAGTCGAGATCGTCCGTGACAGCCTCTTGTGCTTCCTGTACAAGTCCTTGCGTGTAAAACGCCGAGCAGCTGTGATCCACGCTGCCCGTGACCCAACACTCGCCAGAAGAGTCCTCGCCGAGGCACGGGTCCGTTTTCCCCGCGCAGCTGGAGCAGACAAGAGGTGAAACGTCGTAGTTGCCTTTGCATGACGTGATTTGGTTTTCGTCCCCAAGAAAGTACTCGACCTGGGTCGCAGCGCCCTGGTTGTTCCGCACACCAACAAGCATGGTTGTTACATTACCGATGGCATTGAGATCTTGTGCCTCTTTAAAGACGACAGAGCTTCGATACTCTCCAAGTGTCATGGTACGTCCCTCTGCCGTCGACCCCGTGGCGTCCCCACGCCGATATTGAACCTCGCCGCCGAGATCCCCAGGTACATTCTCATAGGGCTCCTTGTTGATCATTGGAATTCCATCGGTGATGACAAAGACGATGGCTGGGTTGTCGCTGTATTCTGTTCGGGCCTCGAGCATTTTACGAGCAGCACGAAATGCCTCGGCAGTAGGGGTGCAGCACCCTACAAGGTCTGACGCCATGTCACGCACGTTCTCGATTTCATCGTGCCATTCAGAAAAGTTGTAAGCTGCAAGGGGGATCCTCTCTTGAATCGTTCTGGAAAAGGTAATGAGTCCCGTGCGTTGCTTGACTGCCCCCTCCGTCTGAATGCGCTGCAGATCTTCTGCAATTTGCAGCACGAAATCCTGGAAGCGGACTTGTCGCTCCACGCCGTCATCGTCGACTTCGAGATCGGAAATGGAGTTCGAGCTGTCCACAAGGAAGATAAGGTCTTTGTCTCCAAGACAGGCCGACACAGCGTGCGTGGGACTCGGCGTGGGCTGAGGCGTAAGTATCGTGGGATTGCTCGTGGGTGCCAGCGTCCCAGGACAAGGGTCGCCAATGGCGACCATGTCACTTCCGCACATAAGGGCCAAAATGGCATTGGCAACGTCAACTGCGGTCATCGACTCGTCGAGTGCGTCGACATGATCCTCTGCCGGGGCTGTGACGACGGGGAAGAACTTTGGCGTATGTGTGCAGCGATACCCTTTGCCTTGACGCTCCTCGATGTAGGGCTGTCTCTTGCGAGAGATTTCATACTCGGGCAAGTTGAGTCCAGAAAAGTAGTCCATAGCATCCATTTTGTCCAAGCCCTTGCGATTTTGCAAAAGCATGGTGCTGACAGTGGCATTGAAAGGCGTCGCTTCAAGAATTCCGGCCATTCGGGGAACTAGTCGCATACGGTACCGACTCGGACAATATTTTTCTTGCGTCCAGCGTCGGTACTCTTGAGGCTCGATGGTGAGCCTGTTTTGTACCGGGAAGCCATCTGTGAGGACTTGTACGAGGACATTGCTATCGTGGAGACTGATGCGACCTTCAAGCTCGCCAGCCTCCAAATCTTTTCGCGCAAGGTCAAACGCACTTGCGAGAGGCGTGCAGCACTCGCTCCAATTCGATACAGCGGGGTTTCCCTTGCGGAATCGATCGAGCTCATCGAGCCAGTCAGTCTCGGTGTAGCGTGCGACCGGAATTTCAATGCGCTCCTTGGAGCCAAAGGTAATGAGTCCGATGGCATCATAGCCAGCGTCGCCGGTCGTTGGCGCTAGATTTAGACCGCAGTGAAGCTTGCGAATCGCCTCGACGTAGACATCGAGAAGGATCGTGCGATTGAGGCTGCGCGACACATCGAGTAAAAGAAGAACAGTTCGTGGCTCCCGGCAAGTGCACTGTTTTGTAATCCCTGAACATGTCTGTGCAAAGGCTTGCGGGATGCATGCAAGCGCGAGAGCGGCGAAGAGAGCGAGAAAAAGCATGTCGTTTCGAGTCATTGTTGGAGTTGGAGTTGGAGTGGCGTGGAGCAATCTTGAGACAAGCCACCTGGGACGAGTTTGGTGTCTACGACTTGACGTTCTGCTTGAATCCTTGATGTACTGGATTCTCCGATGAGTCAATGCATGCATTCATCCCTCCGTCCGCGCTGCTCGGCCCCTTGGGCCAAAATCTCGCCCAAGGCTGGTTGCATGCATGTCGGACAAGTACGGACTGTGATGACTATTCACCGACCTAGCGACCCTACGTGCTCGCCGCGGTCATCTCAGCGTGCCGTGGGTCCGAACTAGCGACGATGAGTCACCTCGCCGGCTTCTCCCCTCCCCGTGCAGTACAGGCATGCGCTGGGTTGGCCTTTGTCCCTTCGGACTTCCCGAGGCGGAAATCGCTTCTCGAGAGAGGCACGCTAGGTAATCGTGGCCATGCGAAGTGGGCAGTCTGTCCGTCTTCCGCGACCTTATTCCTTCCTCCTCTTTTATTTGGCCCACCCTCGCCACCCCTCCCTTTCTTTCTGTAATACACTGGAAAAACGGTTTTTGCGAATTTCTCAGGTTCAAGTTGGCTGGTGCTTGGCTCACACATGAGATTGTCACGTCCAGCAGGCTGGTGACAAAGATCTGCGAAGATCCGCAAGAAAATAAACAAACGAAGAATCGTCTTTTCATTGTCGTTCACTCGTGCTGCGGATACCATTGCAAAAGCAGGTCGAAAGATTCGGAAAGAACTCCTGGAACGATGACGAATTGTGGACGTGCTTGTTTGGTGAATGAGGCGGAGACAGACTCGAGCTCAAGAGGTGGGTCCAGAGCACGCTTGACAAAATGTGTCCATCCGTCTTGAGGACTTGTCAAACAAACGACCCGAGCCCAAGGGGATGCAGAGTTTGTGAGGACGCCGAAGCGCATGGCCTCGTCTTTGGGCCGGCATTGGCAAGCACATGCGCAGGCTGCCTCGCGAACTTGGACATGAGGACTGTCGAAAAGCGCCGAGATGATGGGGTCCCAACTCGGGAGCTGTGCCTGAGTTCCAAGAGATGCGATCAAGATAAGATGAGCTGCACGAAGTTGCCACGGAACCTCCTTTGTGAGCATGGCCAACGGAAAGACCAACTTCGTGCGCAACCCCCCCTTGAAGTTGAGAATAGCGAGCAGACCAAGCATTTCGACGGAAGTATGCGCTTGAAGCTCCTCGTTTTGCGCAAAGGCTGCCAGCCAAGTCTCTGGAGCCAAGACAGTGTGAGGGAAAGCAATTTCGAGCCCTGTGGCAATGCAAAAATGGCGCGCGCTCAGTGCGGCACTGGCCAGGGTTCTTGCATCACGCTCTGTCCCGCTGAACCATGTCTCATTGCGAGAAATTTTGAGCGCCCATTCTTGCACTTGACCACGAGGCCGGGTGGTGAGTGAAAGGGCCGCGCAAGCCCAGTGCTGCACATGAAGGGGCAAGCGAGAGGAGAAGGGCAAGCCAACCGCGATGGCTGCGGCCGCAGGCGCGTCGAGAGACGCCAATGTTCGCAACAAGCAAAGGAGGGGCCATAGCCAGAGTTCGAGACTTTCCTGGCTCGCCTCGCTTGATTCTGACTCTGCGACAGAGATCTTGCGCAGTCTTTCGAAGATTTTACGCACGATCTGGGAGAATGAAGTCTGGTCTTCCATGAAGGCGAAGTCCTTGTGGGATCTGTCTTGTGCGCTAAAGCCGATGTGCAGAGCGAGGACACCGCAACAAAGTGCCGCCGAGGAAGCTTTGACTGGGAGCGCCAGGACAGTGTCGACGAGAAAGTCTGCATCAAAAGATCGAGGAACTTGATCCGTTGCGAAGCTAGTCTTGCTGGGCTTCCACCAGAATCCAAGCGCAGAAAGTAAGAGTGAGACTGTTTCTGCTCGTGCGACATTCTCCTGTGCGTCATCCGTTTGGTCTGAAGCGAGAAGATCAAGAAAACCGGATTTGAACAGCCGCATCGCGAGATTGGCCGCGCCACCTGCGTCTTGGTCATTACGAAGCTCTAGCAACTGCCGCACGGCTTCTGTGAGGTGTGCCTTGCTCGTCGATAGACAAAAGTCCAGAAAGGCGTGCTCGGCTCCGGATTCCGCGGGGAGGACCGCAACGAGCACGCGAAGTGCTCGAGGATCGAGGGCCTCATCATTTCGAACGAGCGCGACGCTTAGATTTGAGGTTTGCCCTGCAGAGCATAGACCCAGTACGCTCAGCGCACGAAGTGCTCCCCAGCGCGAAGCCCCTCGACAAGAATGCACCAGCGCAATGCAAGCATCTTGAGCGGACGCGCGGAGTGTTTCATCGGCGCGAATTTCGTCTTGATTGTTGATTACTCCCAGCATGGCTTTGGCGCATGTTGCTGCGGCCCTGTGTGGGGTCGTCGACGCCTCGCACAGTGTCTGCACCGTGGTGAGCGCGTCCATATTGACGTTTTGGGGATTTGAAAAATTACGTTTCCCGTTTGCTTGTATTCGTTTCCCTTGCTTGTTTGGTTGAGCGAGGGCTTCCTCTTCAAGACAATATCGGTCGCGGGTGGCGGTGTTAATCGAAATCTCTGGGACACGACACTTGTTAGATTACCTCAACTTGGTCACCCCGCGCTGATGTTCGCTTTTCTTTGCTCCCGCGATGGTGTCTTGCTGGTACGAAATGGGCAGGGTTTACATGGACGTGCACGTGCTGTTCCGGACGCTTCGATCTCTGCGTGACCTTGCCCGTCCCTCCAGCTTCGCAGAACGTCTGAAAGCCACGCTAAAAGGCGACAGGCTCGGCTCGGCTCGAAACCGATGAAGACCAGGTTGATTCGGGTTTGCTTCGCTAGAACGCGATCAAATCAAATCACAACAAATCAATCGATCAATCAATCAATCAATCAATCAATCAATCGATCAAACGACCTTGAAGGTCCTCGCGCGGGCGGGCGGGCGGGCGCAGGATGCGCACGCGGAGCGCCGCCAACGTGCGGCGAAGCTACCTCGAGTCGGAAACGAGCCCGCGCGGGAGCGGCGGCGGGAGCTCCGTGGCCGCCAAGCTCGTCCGCAGCAGGCGGAAAAGGACGATCGTAGCGGCCCTGTTGGCCGCGGCGCTGCTGGCGGTGGGCTTCGTCGTCGCGGGGCGAAGGCCCGTGGTCCAGGCGCAAGGGGAAGAGGCTGCGATAAGTGCGCTGCCTGCAAAAAAAGAATCGATTCAAGAAGGCCACGTGCAAAGCTCGGGTGCAGGCCTGCGAGGCAGCGAGGCGGATAAGGAGGTAGAGCAGCCGCAGCACCAGCTGTCGTCGCAGCACAGCGATGATGAGCAGGGGCAAAAGTATGCGCCGGATGCACAAGAACAGGAACACGCAGAGAATACTTTGCTCGTGTCAGAAATACAAAATACCATCGATGAAAGAAATGAGGTAAGGGCGGAAGCCCCGTGGCAAGAAGTCCAAAATGAAGAATGCAATCGCGCCTTTGGCAACGGCTTCTCTCCTATCTTTGATGAATGCGGCTCGCGACTGGTATGCTGGGAGAACTCTCTCTTGGGAGCCGCGACCATGTGCAGGCTACGCGACCTCAAAATCGACAACCGGCGCATTGTCGTGGCACCCGGGAATGAACCCATTGACACGGTCAGGTGGCGAAAAGAAAGCGACGAAATGTGCATCTACAAGACAGGGGCGTTTACAGTAGGTCAGTGCGACTCTAGTCCGCTTTCACTGGCTCCGAGGTCCAAGTTTCCACATTACCTCCACGATGTAATGAGACATATGGGCACGAGTTCCGAGGCGCTCACGTGTACAGAAACAGTGACAACGCCTACTCTGCTTGTGACACGATACGAGTATGCAAACATATACCACACCATGACGGACTGGTACAATGTGTACCAGACCATTCAAATCAACGGACTTCAAGAGGTTAACATAGTCTTTTTGGACGGCCACAGCGCTGGCGCGCTCGACGAGGCGTGGGCCAAGCTATTCCGCACAACACCCAAGTACGTGTCTACTCTTACGCCAGAGACCTGCTTCAAGGAGGCTTATCTGGTCGCTCCGGGATACGGCTCCACGTTGTCGCATGCTACGATGCAGAGGTGGGTCAAGTGTCCGCCATCTTTGTATTTGAAGGACTTTACTCGTCATTTTTTAGCCTCTTTGGGCTTGCGTCACATGCTGGGGGACGCGCGCAGCGCCCGAAAACGACCGCGCGTGCTCTTCCTTTTGCGAAAGAGCTATTTGGCGCACCCACGCATCCGACAAACACCTCGGACACTTGCAAACGCCAAAGATCTCGTGGAAGCTCTTCGAAGAGGTCTGCCTGACGTGGATGTAGAGCCGACTTCATTCGAGAACATGCCGTTTGCAGAGCAGGTTGCGACTGTTCGCGACGCCGATGTACTGCTTAGTGTGCATGGCGCTGGACTCACCCACTTGCTGTTTATGCGACCAGGTACATTGGTTGTCGAACTCATACCTAGTGGCTACGAGTCAAACCATCACTATGACAGCTTTTCTGCTTTTGTTGGAGTGCGGCACATTCGCGTCTCAATTCCTCGTGACACGCCGAATCATGGCATTACTGTGGATGCGCAGCAAATTGTTAACGTACTGCGAAGGGAAGAGCTTCGCCCCGTTTAATTTTAATTACAGCAGCATGAGCAGCGAACAATGTCGCTTACAGCGAATCGAATAGGTTCAGGGCACGTTTTGGGTGGCGAAGGATGCGTGTTCTGTGTAAACATGACGCTTGCCCCCCCCCCCCGCTTGTGAATCTGTTGCAATTTGCCATTGTTTTTCCCGCCGAGCATGGCATCTGTCTCGACATCAAGTACCTGAAAGTTCTTATCCAATATATTCTAATTTTGATCGAGCCTGCAATTTACATTTATGATGCGACCTTAGCACTAACAGAAATGCGTAGTTCAAAGTCGGACAAAAAGCACACGCTGCAGCATGCTACGACCATATGTCCGTGATACTTGGCGCGCTCTCTCTTCTTTCCGCTGTGATCAGCAGCAACACACGTTCCAAGACTCGCATGATGAAGTCGATTAAAATGCATGAATTCTATGCTGCGGGGCTAAAGATCCCGCGATCTGAAGTGCTTAATAGTTAAAAGCGCGCGTGAACGGGGCAGAGCTGGCCTTGCCATAAATGAAAGTCCGATTTGCGCGTGGCGGCTGATGCTTCTCCCAAGCTGTGCATTGAAGCCGCGCAAACCCGCGTGCTTGCACGTACTCCTTGGCCTTTCTCATAAAACATCGTCGTTGAAAACCCGAGCGAGAGTTTCCTTCAATGAAGACTCGTACGATGGAGTCAATTTGTGCATTGATTCCATTTTTTATTGGGTTTTGCCTGCCTGCTTGCGTGTGCTTGAGAGCGTTCATCCGATAACAGCAAACGCGCGTGCGCAGTGAGGATGCGCACGCGGGGCGCGGCGTACGTGCGGCCGGAGCAGTACGAGGCGAAGGCGCTCTCGTCAAGGAGCAGCGGCGAGGGATTTGCGACGGCCAACTTTGTCAGGACCGAGCGAAAGAGGACCATTGTAGCCGCGCTTGTGGCCGCGGCGCTGCTGGTGACGGGCTTTATCGTCGTCGTCGTTGTCGAGCAAACACCGGCGAGCCAAGCGCAGCGTGGAGCTGCAGTGGGTGTGTTGGCCGCAGCAGTAGAAAGGACCGAAGGATTTCCCGGGCAGGCAACCCTGCGAGGAAGCGGCAAGGATGTTAAGCACGTGTTGATGCACACCGCGGCGCAGAGCAGCTTTGTCGACGACAAGACCAAGGTGGCGTTGCCATGGCATGAAGTGCAAGTGGAGGAATGCAATCGGGTTTTTGGTAACGGCTTCGTTCCTCTGTTTGATGCATGCAACTCGCGGTTAGTATGCTGGCAGAATCCTCTTGCAGTGGCCGCGACCGTGTGCAGGCTGCGCGACTTGCATGTTGATAATCGGCGTATCACCGTGACACCCGGCAACGAACCCATTGAGACGGTTAGGTGGCGAAATGAAAGTGCAGAAATGTGCGTTTACGAAGCAGGAGCGTTTTCACTCGAACAATGCGACTCGGATCCGCTTTCGCTCGCTTCAGAAGATAAATTTCCGTTTCATTTCCTAGATGTGATGATGCACCTGAATACGACGACCCCCGAGACTTCTGCCTGTAGAGAAACCGTCACGACGCCAACACTGCTTGTGACGCGATACGAGTATGCAAATTTCTATCACACCATAACGGACTGGTACAATGTGTACCAGACAATTCACATGAACGAACTTGAAGAGGTCAACATTGTGTTTTTGGATGGACATAGTGCTAGTGCATTTGGCGATGAGTGGCCCAAGCTATTTCGCACCACGCCCAGGTATGTGTCTTCTCTTGCACCGGGGACCTGCTTCAAGGAGGCTTATTTAGTCGCTCCAGGGTATGGATCTTCGCTGTCGCATCCTACGATGCAAAGATGGATCGAGTGCCCGCCATCGCCGTATTTGAAGGAATTTATTCAGCACATCATGGCATCCATTGGCTTGCAGCACATGCTGAACGACAAACAAGTTATCCCTCCGAGGAAAAGGCCACGCGTTCTCTTTCTGTTACGAAAGATTTATCTAGCTCATCCGCGCATCAAGCGACTGTCCAGGACACTTGCAAACGGCAAGGAGGTTGTCGAAACTCTTCAGCGAGACTTGCCCGACGTGGACGTGGTGCCGATTTCGCTCGAGACCATGTCATTTGCACAGCAAGTAGCAGTGGTCCGTGAAGCCGACGTTCTCCTCGGTGTGCATGGCGCCGGATTGTCTCACTTACTGTTTTTGCGACAAGGTGCCATGGTGATAGAACTTATACCCGACGAGTATGAGCCGTTCCACCATTATGATAGCTTTGCTACCTTTATGGGCATTCGACATCTTCGCGTCTTGGTTCCGTTTGACATTCCTGATGAGGGCATCACGATGGATCCGCAGCAACTTGTGGACGTCCTGCGAAAAGAACGGCTCCAGCCCGTCAATAAAGCATAAGCTGCAAGCTGACTGGTTTTCTACGTCCGAGAAGGACTGCGACAGTGCCAGAGAAAGTTGCCTAGTTGATGCGCCCTTTTTCACATTGTTCCGCGCGGGCAATGTCTTTGCCAATGGCTACCGACAAAAGCGCCGAGACTCGTGCGCATGCGTGTGAATGAAGAGTCTATCATGAGGTGCGAAACTGTCATCCCATGAAAGTCAAAAACAAATTTTGCGGCAACGCACAGATAGCGAGCTGAGCTTCGTGCGTAGTGACAAACGGGAGTATTCTGGAAATGAAACCCAATGTTTGAACTGATTGTTTTAACCCCCATCGGCTTGTCGTTCGTAATGAGCACGATGTTGACGATTATGACGTTTGCCACTGCGCGCACATCACATTACATTTTCTCACCAAACGTACAGATTCAATCGTGCATGACGTGCTCGTTTTTAAAAAGCCATATCTTGAAGAGGAGTGCCAGCGGAACAATAATGATCAATAGAACGGAAGGCGCGGCATGGGAAGTTGGGGAAGCGCCAAAAGCGCAGCGTAAAGCACAGGCAAAGTGAGGTTGTCAATCTGCTTGGTGAAAGCCTCAATCAAGCATGTAAGAGTCGTAGCGACGAAAACGACGGGCCAATTGAAAGGCTTGTCGGCTGCATGAGCCCAATGCAAGGCCCGAAGAACGGCAAGGGTGGAAAGTACCGCCGCCAGCGTACCCTCGAAAGTCTTTCGACCGCCGGGCCAATGACGGCGGCCCAGCTGCGAGCCGATAATAGCGCCCGCCGCATCGCCAGCGCCAAGAATTGCGAGGCCTGCAAACCTCGCCTCGCTTGTAGACGGCCCTGCAATGTCCGTAAAAAGCCAAAGAGGAATGGCACAGCCAAGGAGCAGATAAATGTGAGTGAGAATGGTGGTACCCTCGTCTCGAGAATCTGTATAGTTTCTCAGAAAGGCGTGAATCCAGGCTCCAAAAGGAGGAATGCGACAAATGCGCACGACCTCGATAAAGAGCAAGAGAGCCACGGCAATGCCAAACGAGAGAGCGAGAAATGCGGGGACAGCAACCATGGGCGGCGCAAAGATGGCAAGCGCCAAGATATGGTAGAGCTTGCGCGTGATGATCAAGGGCCAGCCGGCACGAGAGGCAATAAGATGAATCACAGGAAGACCGAGACCAAGCACTGCAATCCAGTATACCAATGCCTTGGCGTGCTCGGCCGAAGAAAAGGTGTAATCGCGCACGAACCAAACAGGGTGCTGGCCGCCAAGTAAAAAGCCTACCCAGAAAGATATGACGCCGCCTAACCATACGCCCACAATTCCCACAAAGATGACGAGATCCTTTGGCGCGAGGGCGTCGCGATTCCAGCTCAGAAGCGGCGTGTTGTCGGGGCTAGTTGGCCCGGCCCGAAAGTTGAAGGAGGGGTCGCGAGGATCCACAAAGAGGGTTTCGTTGTCGAGAATGGCGTGCTTTTTCAGAAAGCTATTCATGAACAGGGGCAAGGCAAGGACGCCCAAAAGTCCGCCCTGCAAAGCGACCCAGAGCGGCGCACGCTCGTTGAATGCACCAAAGGGAAGTGTGAAGGACGATATCATGGTCCGCTCGAGCGTGAGTAGCACAAAGTCTGTAAAGGTGAGCGCAATGGCGATAATGACGCAAAAGGCCTCACCAACCGTGAAAGATTTCTTGAAGGCTCTTGTCCAGATGTCAATGAGAAACTTTTGCATCACGAGAGCACACAATGAGAGTCCGGTGCACCACACAATGCCAGACGCCAAGTCAACACGTAAGCCAGCCAGAGTACTACCGAGCACCCACATGACGCCACTAGAAAGGGCTGCAAGAAGGTCTGCGGCCGCAGAGAGAAGGGGGGATTTTGGAACCCAGCCCATGGTGAACGCCTGAAATCGCATGGCACAAGCAGAAGCTGCCCAGAAGATGGCGCGCGCATACTGCAGTTGGTCCTCAGCCGTAAAGGAGGTTGTGTCTTGCGAGTGTGCAAGTAACAGTGACGCGCAAAGAAGTGGCCCCAACAGAACGTAGACGAGACCATTATCTGGGGACGTTCGCGAGGCGTCGAGCCAAATGCGCGGTATCACGACGGCATGCTCCGAGATGGCTACTGTCACGAGCGCCGCTTGTGCTACTAGAAAGCCTGCTTCGGCGCGCACGTGCGCGTGCTCAGCGCCCTCCAAGGCCCACGCCACGGTGGCACAAGCAATGCCCACGAGAGCAATCTCGACTTGTCGACTTGTTTCTGCGGCCATCTTTCTCGAGTCTCGGTCCTCGCCGCCCTGCGGCGGGCCTGTTCGGCCGGCCTATCTGCCGGCCTCGAGCAAGCAGGCCTGGGCGGAACTCCGCCACCCGCGTCCCCGCGCCCGCGATGATCCGCCCAGCCTGTCGTCAGGTCGGTTCTGTTCGCGGGAAAGCTTTTGCGACTGATTGTTCGTGTTCGAGCTGCTGCCAGTAGGCCTCGACGTAGTCAAGCCTGACCAGCATTAGTACTCCCTGTTTCCAGAGATGAGGGAGGAGAGCTCTGCGCGAAAATAACAAAGGAGAGCACCATGGGCAAGCCATCAAGCAAGTGAACAAGTGAAAAGAGTGTGCGACTTTGTGGCTGTTGTGGTTGTGCAAAGTAGCCAAAGGATTCTCGTACAGGTTTGTTGCAAATTATTCTTTACCTTTCGGTTACTGGCTTCAAGCAAGGATGTGTATGTATACTCTCTTCTTCTTCTTCTTCTTCTTCTTCTTCTTCAAGAGGTCGCCGCTGCCAGAGGCGCAGCGAATGTGGCGGCAATCGCAGCTTGTGCTCGCTCCCGGCGCATGCGACGACGCTGGGTCCGTGAAGCCTTGAGATGGTGCAGAATCTTGACACGCTCGGGCGGAACAATGTGCAAGTTGTAGTTGACCCGTTTGCTGGCTGAAGGTGTTTTGCCGGCCGTAGCTTCCTTGCTCATCGTGGCATTCTTGGGCGTTCCGACTGGTGAACGTGCATTGAATCCTGGGGCATTGTTGTGAACGCGCGACTGAAGCTTGTTGATGGCACGTGAGACAGCTTCTGGGTCGTCACTGTTGTCATCCTGCTGGACGAGTTGCAGCATGCACGCAAACACCAGGGGGTCGGCTTTGTGGAGGACCTTGGCCTTGCGAACAATGATGCGGTTTCGTCGCGTCCAGTTGAGCATGTCCCAGCGCTCACGACGAGCGAGACGGCGTGTCTCGTCGAGCTGGCCAGCGTCGTCGCTGCTATCGGCTGCGTCGGTCGGGCCGACGCGTTCACCAGCCTCGTCATCGGTCGCGTCTGGTTCTGCTGGCTGGGGCCAGAACCAGTCATCCTCGTCAGGATAAAACGGTGCGCGCGCAAAGGGAACCTCGTCCCAATTTACCGGCACAACCATGAAGGGAGCCCCGTTCTTGCCCTTGGTGATGCGCATGAGGGCGCAGCGCATATCGGGTTCCAAAGTTTCCTCGTCCGCGTTTGCGTCTGCGTCTGCGTCGTTTCCGCTTTCGACAGAATCCGACGCAGCATCGCGCATTGCTTTGTCGTTTGCGCTGTTATTGTTCGCGCGAGGCGAGGATCTCCTTTTACCCTCGTTATCGTCTTGTTCGTCATTTTCCGTTTTCTTGTGGCGAGGTCGACGAACGAGCATCATCGTCTTGGGTGCTGGATTGTGCGCAGACTTGCGACGACCAACGCGACCGCACGGGACGAGATCATTGGCGTCGTAGCGGAAAAAGATGCGATCGCCCTCAAAGGGCTCGGCAGGGAGACGTTTGGGTGCATGATAACGCACGCGTTCAACAAAGTCGTCTACGTCAAGACGAAAGGTCCACTTTTCGCACTTGCACCATGTGGCGCGACGACCAAAGCCAAGCCAGCGTGGCGTCGCAAAGTTGACGGCCTCGGCGACATTGAAACCAAGGTTGAAACCCCCATGATAGGCACGAGGAAAGGTGAACATGAACTCGCCGACGTGCTGGACAGCGCGCACAAAGGGAATTTTTTCGCGGAGAAGAACAGAGGGTGCAATCATGACGTTTTTGTGGCGAAGAAACTCGGAGCAAATGTTGGCCTCGCCGCCGAACTCGGAGCGAGAGATTAGTTCCATGCGAGTGGCATGTTCAGGTGGCACAGCGTACCAGTACTTTGGCGCGCCATAGTGTAGGAAGTTAACGCTATTGAGCTCCATGTCTTCGGTATGCCAGGCGAACATGGCGCGCCACATACCAAAGTAGAGCATAGATGTCGTGATTCCTTTGGCTTCGCGACCGGGTCCAAAGCCGACACGGAGAATGGTGTCGAGCTTGTCAAGGTTCCATGACCCAGCATCCATGTGTGTGGCGTCGCCAAAAACTGTACCCACTTGGTCGCCACCATACATGCATGGTTTTGAGTTGGCGCCGATTTCCTTCCAGAAGAAAGACTCGATGAGGTCCGCATCGTCCAGCTCGACCTTTGCTCGTATTGCGCGCGGATCAAATTCGAGCACTTGCTTGGCATGCGCGCAACGCTCGTTCGTGAGGTCATTGTTGTCAGTCGGTGACAAAGACGAAGACAAAGACGCCGACGCTGATGCTGGAGTGGCGCTTGGGCCAGCGCTGTCTTCCTCTGCGGCTGGAGATTGGCGCTCTTGCGCGAGACGACGTTTCTTGGCAGCCGGCTTTTCGTTTTCCGTGGAAGGATATGTACAAGAGAGCCAGAAGGTGGGCCTCACGTGGTCGTCGCCGCCGTCGTTGCCGTTGTCACTTGTGGGCGCTCGAAGCTCGCCGGTGAGCCTGTAGACTTTGTTTCCGTGGACACCGTAACCCTCGAGATGAAAGTCTGGGTGCTTGCGCGCCTTTGTGTCTTGCAGTGAGCCACGCGCCTCGCTGACAATGTGTTCGATCAGATAAAGGGTGCAGTGGTCAATGTCACCATTTTCACGATGGAAGTTTCCGCTTCCGCGAAAGCATTGGGGAGCGCGGGCGTCGCGCTCTGGGGCTTGCTCGACGATTTGATCGTCTTGTTTGCTGTCACGTTGGTCCAGGTCGCTGTCAGAGAAAGGAGCAAGGTCCAAGGAAAAGGATACGGAGCTTGCGTCCTTGGCCTGCTGGTCCTTGGGTGTCTTGGCCCAGCTTCCTTTGAGACGGACGGGGCCGGACTCGTCCTTTTCATTGTTTTCTTGAGAAGTAGCTTTCGCAAGCCACGTCCAGGTTCCTGACCAAAAGACAGCGTTTGCATCAGGCTCGCGCGCGACGGATTTGCGCTTGAGATCTTCGCGATGGGCGTCTTCCCAGAAATCACCGACGGCTCTTTTGCGGGACTCGACGATGTCGATCTTGTAGGCGCCCTTGCGGCCGCTCGAGAATTGTCGGATGGGTTTGATGAGACGTTTGACTTCCTGGTCGTGTCGGGCCAAGAAGGCATTGGGATGCATCTTCCACCCCCACTCTTTGGGTGGAATGACCTTGACGAGCCCAGCCTTGGCGCCCGCGACTTCGATCTTTTCCACGAAGCGCTCAAAGTCCTGGAACTCCTCCATTGTTGGGCGGAATACGGGCGCCTCAAGCTGCAGTCCTTGGCGCGACGCCGTCTTGGCGGCGCCGCTCCGCGTGCGCGTAACGCGAGGCATCTTGGGCTCTGGGGCGAGCTCCGGTGTCCCTCCTTTTCTCTAGTAGTATGGTGTCCCCCTCACGGGGCCTCTTTCTTTATGATACTCTTGGCGGCCTGACCCCGCGCAAGCTCGACGCGTCGCGCCACGCCGGGATGGCTCCCGAGGCTGCGTGCGCGGCAGCAGCAGCGTCGCGTGCGCGCGAGCGAGCGAGCGAGCGAGCGAGCGAGCGTCCGTTTGCGAGTCCCCTCTTCGAGATGGGGCCGGGCGCCGCCGCCTCGGAGGCGCCGTGCTCGCGCTCCGTCCGGATGGCTCGCGTGGACTCGCGCGAGCGTGCGTGCGAGCGTCCGCGCGCGCGTTGGTGCCGGCGCGCGCGAGAGCGTCCGCGCGCGGGTCGGCGCGCTCAAGGGCGGGCGCGCGCGGGGCGGCGCGGGCGGGCGAGGGGCCGCGTCGAGCGTGCGCGCGCGAGAGCGTCCGGGGTTTTCGCTTTGACGAGAGAAAAAGGGGAAAGAAGGGAGGGAGAGACAGTGGCGAGATACAGTGGCGGTCTTTCTTTCTTTCTTTCTTTCTTTCTTTCGCTCTTTCTTTCTTCTGCTTCTTGTCACTGCTGGCATGGCAGGGCGAGAGAGCTCGTGCGGAGCATCGCGCACGGGCGAGCAAGACGCGCGGGTCGCAGGGGCGGGGCAGGGGCGTGGAGAGCGAGAGGAAAGTGATCGACGGAGAGCGCGCGGTGCACGATTGCGTTGCGGAAGGACGGACGGCGTCGCAGGCGATGAAAGCGCGGCGAGCTTTGGTGCGCCAAGAAAGTGCCGAAATCGTGGCAGAGAAAGAGACCACATTCCTCATTCAGGACAGGTCGCAGTCGCGTCAAATACAGAGACAAACGGACTCTTCGTTCTTTCGGGAGAACTAGAGGGAAAGGGGAGGGGGAGAATTGTCGCGCAAGGTTGTTTCGTTGCAGCACCATCGCAATCACGTGGATGGATCAAGGTTCCTGACTTTTTGTCGCAATTGCGATGAAATCATTGAAGATGCAAGTGGGATTTTGGCAAAATTCTCGCGTTGGCAGCCGGGTCAGCACCACCTTTGTGTCTTCACATTGTAAGTGATTACTACTGTTTACTTTTGGGGGGAGGGGGAAGGGGAACACGAGACTGAGGGTGGACCGCCATGGTCGAGAGTGACATGCTTTGTCGGTCGAGCTCTTCTTGTGCGGTCGCAGTTTTACTGGATTGGTTGCAATTTGTTGCCTGGTTGGTTGGTGCCGAGCAGTGTGGCTAGTAGCCAGCACAGATTGGGTTGAGTAGGCCACAGCAACTGTTTTTTACACATGGATGCAAGTGCGCACCCCTTGGCCGCGAGCTTGTTCGTTCTCGTATCGTGAGAAAATGCGTTGGGTTGTGGCTGAAGAGGGGGCGAGGACAGGCAAGGCAGACAGGACAAGGAGCGCAGGGAAAGAAGCAGAAAGGAGCGACAATACGCGCTCTATGAAGAGCAGGGGCCACCGCTGCTGAGCCTTCTCCCTCCATTGTGCGGGCACGCAAGAGAAGATGGGAAAAGAAGGGGAAGCGGCCGCACAGGCAGGCAGGCAGCCCAAGCAGCACGGGCAAGAGGGAGGAAAAGGGGCACTCGCTGGCAGGCAGTTGCGGACGTTGGTAATCAATAAGAAAAGAAAAGGAAAGGAAGGGTGTCAACCTACACGAATAGGATTTCTTACTTGCGCTCAGGCAGCCAAAGCATATTTAGAAGACGCGGAACTGCTTCTTGACGTTGACCGGCTTCTGGGTGGAGCAGGGATCGACGTCAATGACGTTGAAGCGGACCGTCTTGGACAGGGGGCGGCACTGGCCAACAGTGACGATGTCACCCTCCTTGACGCTGAAGCAGGGGGAGAGGTGAGCAGGGACGTTCTTGTGGCGCTTCTCGTAACGGTTGTACTTTTGGATGTAGTGAAGGTAGTCACGGCGCATGACGATGGTGCGGTGCATCTTGTTGGAGACAACGAGACCCTTGAGAATGCGGCCGCGGATCGAGACTGTAATATTTCAAATGAAAAAGGGAAAAGGAAAACAATGCGTGACGAATGGGTCAGTCAGCGTCAATTCACTTGCCACGCGCATGCAATTCGCATTGCACAAATCAAACTATCGCTTGAGCGAGC
Organism: Aurantiochytrium sp. KH105; assembly: GCA_003116975.1. NCBI lineage: Eukaryota > Bigyra > Thraustochytrida > Thraustochytriidae > Aurantiochytrium > Aurantiochytrium sp. KH105. The sequence goes on along the minus strand of BGKB01000062.1, from coordinate 11,701 downwards.
ACGTACCGTTGCCGGTGAAGGGGCACTTCTTGTCAACGTAGTTGCCCTCAATGGCAGCGTTGGGGGTCTTGAAGCCGAGACCGATGTTACGGTAATAGCGGATCTGGCCCTTCTTGTTCTTCTTGGCCAAGAGCTTCTTGCTCTTGGTCAGCTGGAAGACGCCATCCTGCTTCTGAAAGGCTGCGCGTACGAACACATATTTTACAAAGAAAGAGCAAGAGCACGTTAGTATAATTGGCTCCCCGAGTCTTTTTGGAGCACGGTCATGATGCCGTACACCACGCTCCCTTCCTCCTCATCCCGCGTCCAGCCTGCTGCCCTGGCCTTCGCAAGCCTTGCTGGCTGGCTAGGCTTGGTTTGGCTTGGCTTGGCTTGGCTGGCTGGCCATGAACTCCTTCCCGCCCGCGCCATGCAGCAATCCCGCCCTTGCGGCCTCGTGCGCGGCGCGGGCGGCGTCCGCCTCGCCCGCGTGCCGTCCCCTGCGCGTCCGCGCGTCACCTACACTTGTCGTGCTGGTCGGTGGCCTCCATCCTGGCTGTGCGTGCGCGTGACCTGCTGCGACCTCGAGCTTCTCGTCTGCTGCCGCCGCGTCGCGAGTCTGTCTGTCTGGCCCTGCTTTCTCTCTCTCTCGGCGCTGGGTGGCTGCGGCGCCCGCACTTGCCGCGCGCTATTCTGCACTTGCGGCACCCTCTTCCGCCCTTGTCACGTCCTATTCCGCACTTGCACGGTGACACTCTACGCGCGGCGCCTCCACCCGAAAGCGGACGCGCCGAAGCGCCGGAAGGTGAGGACCCTAACCCTAGGTCCGAGTGGTCCGGAGGAGGTGTTCTCTCAGAGGTGTTCTAATAGAGGGGTGTGTGCGAGTGTTCTACCTCGGAGTCGGCGTCGGAAGATGAGGAGCTGGCGAGAATGGAAAGGCGGATTTATCTTGTGTAACTAGTATATACGTAACGTGCCGCCCGGCACCGGTGAATTTGATGAAAGACGCAAATCAGAGCAGAGCGCGAGGCAATTTTGAAAGAAAAAGAAAAAATGGGCTTCTTGTCAATCGATGGATGGACAAATGTATGAATGTTATTGACGTAAAGTTCTGTTTGAAAGAAAGAGCAAGCTCATTGTGACGGGCATCGTCGACAAGGATGCATGACGAGCAGCATGATTTTCATGACAGTGATGAATGGTAATGTTGACGACTTATGAAGACAGCTCGCATGCACCAAGCGACAAGACAATGTGTTCGTCTGTGTTGACGATGTTTCTTTATCCTACGCGCAGAAAACGCGAAATGAAAATGATAACGATTGTATTGAATCTGGTGAACTTGTTCTACAAAGGGCCTACAATTACAAGCGGGGTGAGCGCGCGAAGTGCAGAGCGTGAAAGGTTCATTGTCGCTCACTCTTGCGAAGAAGGTTTGTCGCTGACTTGGTCCGTCGAGGACACGGGAGCGTGATCGCACTCGTCGGCGTCATTGTCGTCTTCCTGAGAAGGAGCTGTACGCGCATCGCGTGAAGCAGGTCCATCGGGAACGACGACGGTGGGCGCCAGGGCAATAAAGCTGGCGTGAGGGTCCGATTCCGCCGGCGTCTCAGACTTGGTGTCGAGAGTGGTGGCACGCTTGATGTCTCCACCGTTGTCACCGTCGGGACTGGAATCATTCTTGGGATGGCAAAGCATTTCAAAGTTGTGGCGATTGATGCGAATGCAGCGCGCGCCGTCTTCCGAGGTGACGGTGGCGCTAAAGTCAGAGGGGTGGCCCGAGGGAACCTCGGGGTCGAGCGCGCCCTGGCCAATGACGGACCAGGGGCCAGCGTCGGAAACAAAGCCCTCGGCGCCCGAGACAATACCCATCTTGCCGCTGAGAAGAAGCGTGCAGTGGGTCACAGGCTTGCCCTTGATGTAGAGACGCTCGCCCGGCTTGAGCTCGAGCACAACGAGCTTGGCCACGAGAGTCTCGACGTCACTCGGAGTGAAGAGGCCTTGAGCAATGGCGGCCTGAAAGCGACGCACGTTGGCGCAAAGGTGCGCGACAATGGCGCGGACCTCGTCGGGAGAGAGAGTGTTGCGACGGTTGCTGTCGAGAAGACGCAGGCGCGCAAAGTCAAAGTTGGCGCGATCGACGCGGTTCTCGGCGCCCTGAAGGACGGCCTTGGCGACCTCGTGCACGGAGTCGGTCTCGTCAAGGATTTCCTCTTGAAGAATCTCCTCGATAATGTCCTCGAGCGTGATGAGGCCGGAAACCTCGTAAAAGGGGTCACGGGACTCGTCCTCGGCGTTGACGGTGTTGACGATGGCAAGGTGCGCGCGGCCCGAGCGAAAAAGCGCGAGAGCTTCGCTAATTTTGCTCTCGGGCCACAAGTAAAAGACGGGGCGACCAAAGAATTGGATCACGGACGAGACGGCCGTGCAGTCTTCTGGGTCGATGAGAATAAGGTCCTTGGTGAGCAAGAGACCAACAATTTTGTTCTTGTCGCCGTCCTCGTAGACGGGGATTCGACTGTATCCGCGCTGAAAGATTTTGGACATGGTCTCAAAGTCGAGAACCTGCGATGCAGGCAGCATGAACATGTCTTCCTTGCGCGTCATGACGTCCTTGACGAGCTTGGCCTTGAAGTCGATGGCGCCGCCCATCATGCGCGCCTGCTGCTCGTCGAGCTGCTGGTGCTTGGCGTGGATCTCGACGAGCTTGCCGAGCTGCTGCGACGAGTAGATGGCGCCGATTTCCTCGCGGAAAATGTAATCGAGAACTAGGCTCAGGGGCTTGGTGAGCGGGAACATGATGACCATGAAGAATTTAACAATGTAAACGGTCTTGGCGCCGACAGCGAGCGCGTGGCGGCTGCAAGCGGCCTGCGGCAGGATCTCACCAAAGATGACAATGACACCGGTGGAGACAATGAAGCCAACGGTGCCGCCCGTGTAGTCGGCCATGAGAATAGAAAGCAGCGAGTTGACGGCCACATTGCCCAGGAGAAGAGTACAGAGCAAAAGGTTGCCATGCTTGCGAATGGGCTGGATCTTGCGGGCGTTCTGGGCGTCACGGGACCCGGGGTCGCCGCCAATGACGATCTCGAGGCCGATCTTGTCGAGACTCATGAGGCCGAGGGTGAGGCCGCTAAATAGGGCACTCATGCAGACGAGCAAGACGATGAGAATCCACTCGTAGGCCATCTGGCCCTTGCTCTTGGGCGCGGTCACGGTGGCGCATTGGCAAAGGCTGGCCGTCTCGCAGGTGAGAGCGGCGCAGGATTCCCCCGTTGCGTCCTGTAGCTGGCGTCCGAGATTCCACCATTGTTCGACTCTGGCGTGTCCGGCTTGACTGTCGTCCGGTCCACGAAGGCGCGCGACTTGAGCGTCGCTTTGCACGAGTCCGGTCACGGACAGCACGCCGAGGATGCCTGCGCATGCGAGGCAGACGAGCGCAAGCGCCGCCGGCAGCTTGGCCGCGCGCAGGGCCGATTTCGGTCCTGCGCGCGGATCAGCGCTGCGAGGCGGCGCGCCTCGACTTGACAGCGTCCATGGCTGGCCCTTCGCCATTCACTGGGAGTGCGGCTCGCTCTCGCTCTCGCGCTCGCGCTCGGCCCCGGTGCGCCTACTCTGCTCTGCTCTGCTCTGCTCTGCTCTGCTCTGCTCTGCTCTCGCTCTCGCTCTCGCTCTCGCTTTCGCCGTCTGTCTCGTCTGCCGCGCGGCCTTGGTTCCTTCCTCGCTCGCCTCCTCGCCTCCCCGCTTCCTTGCGTGCTTGCGTTCGGTGTATGAATGAGTGAACGAGCGAAGGGAATGCTCCACGGCGGCTCAGCTGCTCTCCCCTCGCGCTCCTCGCTCTCCGGCGCGGCTCCGCTCCGCTGCCGCCGCTTCCTCGCGCCCGCGCCGCCTTCCTCGCGCCCAGCCCACACCCGCTCTGCTCTGCTGCCTCCCCGCCGCCTTGCTCCAGCGGCGCCGGCGGTGCTGGCCGGTAGGCTGGCGCCAGCGCTGGCTTTGCCTGCACTGCTTTTTTTTTTTCTTTTTAGGCCTACTAGTAGCAGTAGGAGACTGCTCGCTCGCTGTTTGGCTTTGGAGCTCGGAGAGTCGCGCAACTCGCATGGCCGGGCTCGGCTCGTCTCGTCTCGGAGGCCGGTCAGCCGGAGGGCGAGAGCCCGCGCGACTGAGACTGCCAATACGAGTGCGACTGCCAATGCGAATGCAAGCGGCACGGCAGGACGAGCAGCCAGCTGCAGCGTGCAGATTGGGATGGGTTCCCTGTGAACCCTGTGAACCCGGATTTTAGAGAGAAGAAGGTATAACTAACTGCAGACACGGGAGAGATTGGATTCGTAATCGTCGTCCATCTGCAGCCACAGCTGATCATGATGGCGGTAGGGCCGAGATGAGACGCCGTGCGGGCTGCAGCTGCACGACCAACAGACTGGCCACGAGTTTCGTTGAGAGAAAATCCGCCAGCACCAGCCAGCAGCAAAGTGAATGGGGAGCCATCATGGAGATTGTGGCTGGCGGCTGCGGCAGCGGCTAGCAGAGTCACCAGGGCATAGGCCAGGGCTTCCAAAGCTGGCGGAGGGATTCCACCAATCAACAGCATATAACTTGAAAACATGGCCAGCGCCTGCAAGATGGCAGTGCTGTGATCGTCGGGCCACAGTCCTCCAAGTTGGGAGTGGCATGCAGTCTAAGAGTAAAAGACCTATACCAATACCAAGTATAAGTCCTTTAGCAATAAACAAAAGCAGTGGCAGGTGAGGAGGGAGATGAGATGAGTGACGACTAAGGATCGACAAAACGCGCAGCGCCGCGAGGCGCAGCGGCCAGGACGAAGATGGCGCACACGAGCTTTGAATACGTCCGCAAGTTTGAGGACGTGGGAGACGTGTGCCTGCCGAGCACGTATATTGTGGTGAGACTGGATGGACGCGGATTCACCAAGTTCACCAAGGCGCATGACCTCGTCAAGCCCAACGATAAGCGTGCGCTCGACCTCATGAACCGGTGTGGTGTGGCGGTAATGGAGGAGTTTGGGGAGATCGCCCTCGGATACGGACAGAGCGACGAGTTCAGTTTCGTATTTCGTCGCGACGCCGTGGTGTTCAAGCGACGCAAAGCCAAGATCCTCTCGTTGCTAGTGTCTCTCTTTTCGTCCGCCTACGTCTTCCACTGGGCCACTTTTTTTCCGCAGACCCTGCTGCAGGGCCCGCCGCAATTCGACGCGCGCATTGTGCTATACCCGACGGACAAGAGCATGCGAGATTACTTTCGCTGGCGCCAAGCGGACTGCCACATTAACAATCTCTTCAATACGGCCTTTTGGGCGCTCGTGCACCAAGGCGCGCGCACGCCGGCCGAGGCCGAGGCCGAGCTCTCGGGAACACTTTCGCAGGACAAGCACGAAATCATGTTTTCGAGCTTTGGCATTAACTACAACAACGAACCCGCGCAGTTTCGAAAGGGATCCGTTTTGCGTCGCGTCATGCACCCGGTCCCGATCCCGTCGGCGGTACGCGCCGAGGAAGAAGCTGTTGCCAAGGTCTCGGCGACGAGCGATGCCTCCGAAAAACACGCTTCTGCTTCTGACCTGGGTCGGTCGCCGCCTGCCAAGAAGACGCGGCTCAAGCGCGTGATTCGCGTCTTTCACGAGGACATTATCCAGGACACCTTTTGGGAAGAGGTCCTTGGTAAGGACGCGTAGACGACGGCGAACTGCAAGACACGGACGCATTACGAAACGATGAAGAAAGGAGGCGCAGTGGAGGACGGAAAGATGGATGACATCTGGATCGATGGCTGGATGCATGGAAGGATGGATCAAAACATTCATGCCGCCGAGACTCCGTCTTCCCCTTTTTTCGCTTTTTTTTTTGTTCTCCTTTCTCCACTCGTGCGATGCGCGTCATCGCGACACAGAAGCGTCAACATTTTTGATTTTAAAATTTCGGAGGGATAGACACTGGCACTGGGCGTGACAGGATCTACGAGGTTGAAACCATTTCGATTGATACACATTTTTGCTTTCCTCTCTTTCTCTTTCTCTTTCAATTTCATTCTCTGCCTCTGTCTTTTCTTTCATTTCAATGATTTTTTTTTTCTCTTGTTTCCTTGCTGGTCGACAATGCGCGAACAGTCGAGACAGCCCTATTTGGCGACATCACTTGCGTCATTTTGACTCTGATCAAGGGCGAGCGCATCGATTTCGTTTGAAAGCGAGGCAACGCGCTCGCTCGTGGCTGATGGTGTGGGCGTTGGCGGAGCAGGCTCGGGAGCTTGGGAAGGCAAAGACCCTGTCGTTGCCGTCGCAGCCGTCGCTCCTACAGCTGGTGCTGGTGCTTTGGGCTCGCTGTCAGGTTTCGGGTCGGGTTTGCAAAGACGAATCAGATCGACCATGACGTCGGCAGACTGCTTCTTGTGGAATTTGTACATTTTGGGAATATCAAAGCGAAGCTGAGCAATGACCTCGAACGAAACTTCCCAATCCTTGTTGGCTTTGCGTTGGAGAAAGTCGCGCGTGGAAGATTTGTGCAGCGAGTAGACGGCCTTGCGCGACAAACGCAAGGCTGTTTCAATAAAGGCAACATCTGCGCCCTTGTTGCGCGTTCCAAAGGGAGGGTTCATCACGACCGTATCGAAACTTGCCGCAGGCAGCGGAAGCGAGCCATCGAGCACGTTGGCGTTGATGAGATCAATGTCGACCTCCATCTCCTCGATGTTGTCCACGGCCACGGCGAGCGCATTCGGATCGAGATCCACACCGAGCGTGTAGGCGCTGCCTAGAATCTGGGCAGCAATACCCAGCATGCATGTTCCGCAGCCCAGGTCGAGCACCGTCTTATCCTCGATGTCGTCAAAGGAGGCGTCGGCCGTGTACAGGATGCGCGCGGCAATGTGTGCCGACGTGGGGTACTGCTCGAGGTCCCAGCGCGGCTCGCGAAAGGGCTCGACATGGCTCAAGGCGCTCTCTAGCTGCTTGAGCTTCATCTTTTCGCTCCCGATGCCCGTATCGTTGCCCGCGAACTTGGTCTTGGCTCCCGTCCTCTTTCGAGTCGTCTCGCTCGCGTGAGTGGCGCCAAAGGCAAAGAGGCCAAAAGCAAAAGAAAAGAGGCCCAAAAAGGGGGGTTCGAGCACTGAGGAAAGGAGGACCCCCCCCCCCCCCTCAAAAAAAAAAAAATGCTCGGCTCCGAGTCAGGCTGAGAGACAGCGCGACAAAGTGTAACCCCGGAAGAGAGAAAGATCCGCCCCCCCCGTGGCAACACATTAGCAAAGCACAAATAAAATGAGATGGTTTGTTTATGATGATGATGATGATGATGATGATGACGACGATGATGTGGGAGCGCCAGCAGCTGCAGCTGCAGACGCAGACGCAGCCTCAGCCGGAGCAGAGTCTGCATTTGCTTCTGCTGATGGTGGGGCTACGGCAGAAGAAGAGGACGACGACGATGAAGACGAAGACGAAGACGAAGAACCATTCGTCGCAGCCGTGCCCTGTTCGTCAGCATTGAGCTTTTGACGCGCGGCGCGCGCAGCCTCGGAGGCGTCCTGGCGCGCCTGAAGCTCGAGTCGACGCTTCTTTGCCTGCGACTTGCGGATCTTGGCGGCAGCTGCGTGAACGTCGTGATCCTTGTTCTTGAGCTCGTGTGCGCCAAGATCGCCAACGCTGGGCTCGATGGGCGTTCGCGTCTCGGTCCACCCATGCGAGGTAGGCGTGAGCACGAGCGCCGTGTGTAGTGGGACTGGCAGAAAGGGGGCCTTTGTGATGGGAATGCCGCAAAAATAGCTGTACAAGCAGCGAATGACGGCGCGATGTGCGCAGACAAGGACAGGCTTGCGCTGACGCTCGAGCTCAAAAATGACGGGCTCAAGACGCTTCTTGACGTCCAAGTAACTCTCGCCGCCAGGGTAGCGCCAGGTGGCCTTGTTGCGTTGACGCTTCATGAATTGCGTTGCAAGCTGCTCGCGGAACTCCTTGTATGTCATGCACTCGCACACGCCAGCGTCAATCTCCGACAATGAGACCCATGACACTGTGGAGCGACACTTGATGTGACGCACGGTTTGCAAGGTGCGCTGGAGGATTGACGTCCACACGAAAAGATCCTTTGCCGGATCAAAGCCGTACGGGTTGGTAGGCTGCGCCACTTCCTCCGAAGCTGCGTCGCGCATATCCTCATCGTGCTCATTGCCATTGGCGTCCGCGGAAGCAGCAGGCGTGGCCGCCGCGGACGAGGAGGAGGAGGAGGAAGTAGTAGCAGTAGCAGTAGCAGCAGCAGCAGCAGCAGCGGCCGCGGCGGCCTCGGCCTCCTCTGCCTCGTCCAAAAGCTCTGCTTCCCGGGGCTGGAGACCGTGCGGGGCTTCTGCATCAATAAACTTTGCCAAATTCTTGGCGAAGAGCTTGCCATGGTCGGTGAGATCCGGATCACCTCCGATGCGGTCCTCGACATTAAACTCTGACTGGCCGTGCCGCAAGAGAATAATGACACGCGGCTCCATGTGAATGTTCATACAAAAGGAGACAAGCTTGGACTCGATGAATCCGTGAATCTTGTTGACCAGCACAGATTGTCCAAAATCGAGAAGGCGGATGAAGCTAATATCTTCGATCGTAGCATCGAGCGTCTCGTACTCGGCGTCGTAATACTCGAGCTTTTTCAAGAACTTTGCCGACGCGGCTGCGTCGTCAAGGTCCTTGAACTCGCAAAAGTCCGCGTTCTTTTTGCGAAGCTCCAAAAAGTTTTGCACAATAAACTCGTCGTTGTCGCAGACGCTCTCAACCCAGAGGATGCGGTGCGACATGACGGTTTCGTTCGAGGTCTTGTCAACAAGATTCTTTTCGATATAGTCGGAGATCCACTTGCGGCGCTCACGCGTGCCGTTGGTTGCGTCGTAAATGACGGCCTGACCGCCGGACTGCAGCCACTCGACGGCCTGTTTGAGGGACTCCTCGTGAGCGGCGCGACGCTGCGCCTTGGTATTTTCGGTTTCTGGATTAAAGAAATCGTCTGGATCTACCTTGCTATAGAGCTTTCGTCGCACGGCCACGGTGTCAATGTGCTTGACGCGGTAGTCGAGCCATTCCAGGTAGCGCTGGAGCTTGGCCGCCAAGAAGGTTTTGCCGCGCGCCGGTTTGCCCACCATGCACACGATGAGCTTGGCGCCGTCATTGAGGTGCAACAGTTGATGGTCTACGGGGATCTCGTCGGTCTCGGGCTTGCTGTCGCCGTCGGCCTCGGCCGCTCCGCTGCCGGTCCCATTGGCTTTGTCCTCGAGCGTCGGGTCGCTGTTCTTTTGGGTGATTCCGTTGGCGGTGATTTCCAACTTGACGTCTTTGCCGTCGTCCTTGCCGCCATTCTGCTGGTTTTGTGCATTGTCCTCCTCGAGGTACAGCAGGTATGACCACGCTGCCTCCATGGATCGATGGGTCTTGGCGCGCTTACTGCCGCCGTTGCCATTCTCGCCGCTCATGTTGGCTGCGCGGTCGTCAGCTTGGGACGCGCGGTCGCACAGGCGTACGTGCGCTCGCTGGTCTCGTACACCGGTCCCCCTGGATACCGGGCGCACAAAGAGGCCCGCGCAGGCCGTGCCGGGTTGGGCTCGCTCGAGCGCGGCGACGCGGCTTTGGTCTTTCGCGCTGCTATTCCCCGCTCGCTCGCTATCCAGCTAGCAAGCGGCGCGAGTACGCGCGAATCCACGCGACGCGAGACGCGACGCGCGGCCGCTCTCCCTCTTGCGCGCGCGCGCGCGGTGACGAGCGAGCGGGCGGGCTGGGCGGGCGGGCGCCTGGCTGGCTAGCTCGGTGTCGGGGGCCGGATTTGGTTTTGTCGCTGGCGCGCGAGAGGCGAGCGGGCCCAAGGAGGGAAGATAAGCCAAGCAGGCGCCCTCGCGCGCAAGTGCGGAATGCGGCGCGCAAGTGGAGTATGCGCGCATTCCGCAGTTCGGCGAATCCTCGGCGCAAGGCTTGAGGGCGGACGCCCCGCGCCTGGGATTTGTTGCCTCGCCTCGAGTCGAGACGACTGATCGCATCAGAAGAGGCCTGCCTGCCTGCCTGCCTGCCTGCGCGAGAGGGCCCGAGGCGAGGCGAGACGGCGCGGCGCGAGGCCCGTTCTCGCCAGGGACGAGCGGCCACGACCGTCGCTCTTCGGCGAGGCAGGAGAGGGAATGGGCGCCGCGAGACGAGACCCAGGCGCACAGGGGGCATACGTACGCCAGGGCACACACGACACGCGCGCTTGGACACACGTAGTCCTATACGTCTGCTGCTAGTCGCACCATGCGAGAGAAGGAAAAAAAAAGAAAAGTTTTTGGCCGTGTGGTGGCGCTACCACGAGCGTCCTTTCGAGTCATGTTTCAGCCTGGCAGGCATGAGAGCGCATACCAGGTGCGAATGGGACGAGATGCCATGAACAGGGATGAAAAGTGCGGCAAAGGAGATCTTTTTCTTTCACAGCAAGTCTGTGACGAGAGCCTGCGATGGCAACGGAAAACGGTTATACACAAGTTGGGAAGGGAAGAGAAAATCGGGAGAAGACATGAGCAGAAGGAAAGAATCTACAAGAAAAGCGTAGTACGGAAAATTGTACCTGCTACTCGAATGCACAAGTTTCTGCTTTCACATGTTGTTCATCTTTTTTTTTAAACTTAAAATTGGTTTGGGGGCCTTGGCCTACGAGGACCATGCAGGCAGCTAAAATACAGTATCGGGGGGCAAGATGGCTTGTACATAGACCGACCTGCACGGAGAGGACGCAGTTCGAGTAGCGAGCCTACTGGCAAGACGCCGTCGAGCAGATGGCGCAGACGGCCACCGCGCTGGGTTTTCAAAGATCTGAAGTTCTTGCCATCGATGCCATACCGAGTGCGAAGGCTCGAGCTGAAGCTTGCAGGACGGCGAGGCCCGGATGTGTCTCCCTGCAGTGGCTGAGATCATCAAGACCGCCGCACGACATTCGCTAGGAAGCCTTGCGTCAAGGCGATGGACACGGGAGTCGCGCGAGACCACAATGACGCACTGAAGTCCGGGTTGACGACGCTGTAGCTGCAAAATTCGACGATATTGGACGTCGTCCGAATCTTCCTGTGCAACAAGCACACACCCGTCCACTTGAAGCTCGGGACTTGCCGCGAGGTCGCGCCCAACGGGGAGAGGAGCCGAGTACGCGGCGGTAATAAAGTCAAACACGCGATCCGAGCCGTTGTCGAGCACAAAGGCCCCGGCAGGCGCCAGAGCCCCAAAACGATGATGGCCTGCTTCACTCAGATCAGTCTCGCGCAAAGCACCCTGCGTGCGGAAAAATGACTTGTCCCCTCGCGCCTTGGCCGCGGCAAGTGCTAGATTTTCCCTTTCTATGGCAGCGCAGTCTTGTGAAGCCACAAGCTTGGCGCGAATGCGCAAGTCCAAATCCATGAGACGATGCGACTGTAATTTTCGAAGCGCGTTGCCATCTGGCGCTGAGATCATGGCCACAGGAAGCGAGAGGTCTTCCAGTGCGAAGGCGTCGGGCTCCATACGAAAAAGACGATCCTCTGAATTGATGACGAGAACAGCACTCGCGCCAAGAAGCTCCATGGTCTTTACCTTGCGCTGGAAGGAACACCCACCTCGCTGGACAACAGCAAAGGCGCCAACGATGCGCTTTGGCAAGGTTGTCACGAGGTTCTCGTTGCAGGCGTCCTGTGGCTCAACAAAGACGAGGGGGAAATAGTCACACCCCTTTGCTGCCCCCCC